>JAOXYB010043937.1:1062-12335 GCA_028565635.1 Phoronis ovalis | reverse complement strand
TATGTTAAGTGCGAGCAGCGAGCATTGTCTTGATATGTTAAGTGCGAGCAGCGAGCATTGTCTTGATATGTTAAGTGCGAGCAGCGAGCATTGTCTTGATATGTTAAGTGTGAGCAGCGAGCATTGCCTTGGTCTGTTAAGTGCGAGTAGCGAGCATTGGCTTGGTCTGTTAAGTGCGAGCAGCGAGCATTGCCTTGGTATGTTAAGTGCGAGCAGCGAGCATTGTCTTAGTATGTTAAGTGCGAGCAGCGAGCATTGCCTTGGTATGTTAAGTGCGAGCAGCGGGCATTGTCTTTCGGCGAACGTTAGTTTGCATATTTTTAAATTTATTGTACCATTTTGTTTTGACGACAGTTTTTTTTTGGTTGTCGATTTCTTTGGTGACCGTTTTTTTTTTTGGTTGTCAATTTTTCTTGTTAAGCGAGTATGGCCGATTTTTTAGTGCGAGCATTGTACCTTCGGGGGTACCCCCTACACCCCTCATATTTGTTGCTCGAAATCTCAAAAACGCTACAGTTCACAAAAATATAAATGACACAAGTAACCTTCATAATTTTTAATAATGACATTATATTCCAAATTTGAAATGAATTAAATTTATTCGTGCACATTTTGGAAGTTATCTTTTGTTGCGCATTTATTGCTGTTCACCCTGTATGACGTCATGATATGCATTACATAGTAATTGTCTCACGACGCACGAGTTATACGGCGATTTGTTACTCACTTTCGGATTCTCTGCGTTGTTATTTCTCCTGTTTGTACATCGTTCACATGGATAATTTAGAATATAGTATTAAATACGCCTTTTTCAAGTTACATTTTTATTAAACATTTGGTTGAATTCATTAGTCCAAACTTATATTATCGCAAACGTGTTCCTATTACTTGCTTCAGCTGCATGATAAGCAGTATCTGATTGATTCAGTAGTTGCGTAATATCAATGTGCACAGTTTTCCACAACACAATGCTGTCTTTGCGATTAGTTTATCTAAATCAATACCAGTCACAGTAGCATTACAAGTATAAAAACAGAGGGTACATTATTAATTGTCTTTAAGGAAACAGTAAACATATCAAAGAGTACGACACAAGGTAGGTCCTTGATTCTCCACCTAAGATGGTGGCATCACAGACATATCATCAAATTTCTCAAGTTAAATGCAATGCACAGTTTTGAACTGTTTTCGTTCGTGGAAAATATGGTATCGGAGAAAAAATAGTTACATAATGTTAAGACACAATGCAAAGGCTATTTTTACTTGTGTATTTTAGTTCACGGTGTTTACAATCACAATGGAAATGTATATAAATATATATATATATATGTGTGTGTAATACGTAATACGTAATACGTAATAGCATTCTGTGTGACTGTGACGTTTTACTTCTGTTACGTCATATCATATCTAGGACAACATAGCTTGTAAACCAGCTGGAGTGGGCTTAGCTAATTGCAAAGGAAAACATCTTAAGGAAGAAACATGCCAAAGTGGATAAAAGTAACTAAATGCATATTACATTATATACATTATTTACATTATATATTGTTAATAGATGGCGCTGAATTAAATTATATTTGTGAGAGTTTAAAAACAGTAAGTCCAGTCCCAATAGCACGTAGAAACAAAAGATTAAAAAGGCCAGAATGTGTTCAGGCTGATGTATTAGAAATACTTTTTTCTAAGTAACACTAATAATCAAATCATGTTACGACAAAATGTGTGTTTCTAAATCGTCACGCGATCACTGTTTCGCTGAGAAAGTATTTTAGCAGCGAAAAGTGTACTTAAGGAATAGTCACAAGTACAACATAAGTTGTATATCATTGTATATCATTGTATATCATTGTATATCATTGTATATCATTGTATATCATTGTATATCATTGTATATCATTGTCAGTTTGTGACATAATAGTGAAGGCAGCAGATTTAAGTCCTTTGCCCTAAACAAAAATCACAAATAATACAAACATGACTTGTTCATTGGCACACTGTATTGCCGTGAAACTATCAATAGCATTAGCCCCTAACGGTCTAGCTGTAATGACAGCTATGATTAGTTTTAATTAGTTTCAAAGGCACTTAAATTATAAATAATTTTGAACCGTGTGCCTAAATTAAAATTCTTCAAGTCTTTTAATTCTAACAGGAAAACATGACTCGTCTGAGTGAAGATAGTGATTTTCAACTTTAAACCTACACTCCACCACATGAAGTCTTATACCTTCCGAGAAGGTTGCTTCGGTTTATCATCAACGGTAAACTACCTCTTATGGCGGAGTATAGGTTTAAAGTTGAAAATGATTTGAATGGGACGTGATATATGTAATGAAGCGTCAAGTCTCAGTTGTTAATTTAGAGAGTTACCTTCGTCACACTAATGGAATGATTAACAAACAATAAACGAGGAAGGAAGACATGATCCTGGGAGTCTCTGTGTTAAACATAAAGCCCACTTGTGAACCGTATTTCTGATAAATGGGTATAGCAATTTTCAAAAAAGACCTTTCCTTAGATTTACGTTATAGCTACTGCTTGAGTATGTGAAATGCAAAATTTTCCACAGATGTAAACATACATAGATTTTTTTTTTATTTTAGAAAACTAAAATGCCAACAAGTGATTCTTCACCAGACTCCCCGAGTCACCCAGGTATTCATTCTGTCTGTATTTATCTGATTAAAAGCGTGGATAATATGGTGATATTCTAGTACGAGAAATGTATAATACCGGCTGTAATCACTGATTTATAGTTTTAAAATGATATATGCTATTTTAACCAGGGATTTTCAGATTGGACAATTTTCATCTTGGAAAATATTACTTGTTTTGCATTATGCAGTAATTCTTGGATACAAATCAAAAGGTTTGTGTATATCAAATATAAAAGCTTATATATTGGCGATTTTACCTGTTAGAATTTTACCCGTAATATTTACATGGAATTTATCTGCTAACATAGTGTTTGTGCCGATGTTGTGTCTATTTTTTGTTGTCGGATTGAAGATTAAAGTTCACAGAAATTCAAGTAATGCATTTGCATCCAATACATTGTATTGGCTATATATAAACCATAACAAATTGAAAGAAAGGTGTACGGTTGTATGGATTGTTTGTACTTGTTGTTCTTCTTCATGAAATGATTCCTAATATTAAGCCTCCTCCCATTGAAAAGTTATTTGCCAATTTCATTTTCGGGGTTCAATATTTAGAATAAGTCCCTCCATGACGGTTGGTATGAAATGTAACATTGTTTTAGAGGAACAGTGTTGAAAAATTGTCCATTCCATGTCTTGTTTTTCTTCATCCTGTTACTGATTGCACAGAGATCTAGAAACTCCAGATTAATTATTGGTTGATGTAGTTTACTATAACTGTACACAATGTTATCACACTTGTCTTCACTTGCTGCTATCCATACGTTTATAAAGTTATCAGTTTTATTCTGGATGAAGTTCTTTCGTAACACATTTTACCAAAACCACAGTTCTGAATGTCAATACACAATACTGTAGGTACACGCATGATATTACTTCCTGTGAGTCTGGCGTTCAAGATGGATGTGATTGTCCAAGCTATTTATGCTGATTTAATACTATTATGTAAGAGAGTATTCACATATTGAATACTACTGGAAAGTTATATGCACATTTTATAAATACCTCATGTCTTTGAGGGCGTGAATAACAATGATGGTCACAACATATTTGCATAGCTATCATTGGACTCTAATTTGTTCGTATAATATTCACTATAATATAACAGTGTTTATCGGAAAAACTCCTTTCTACATTGCACAAGCAATATAGAAATGACTTAAGCGTTGCCGTATTCCTCCACAAATATTTAATTTGACTATAACTACTTGATAGGGTATTCAAAAATAAACAGTTTTTTTAAATTTAATCTGGGATTTTACACTGGTTTTACAGTATTCACAAACCACATTTGTTCTGCTAGCAACTTGATCTTAGCAAGTAAAGGATACAACTATTTGCTGCTAACTCAAACAATTAATCTAGATGACAGAAATGAAATACGGAGATTGAACACAATATTTCGTATATTAGTCGTTGATACACGCTAAATAGTGAATTTTATGTCCTGACAATTCTTGATTATGAAAAAGGGACCAATATAAATTTTATTTTTCAAGGCATTTTAACATCACATCATCTAACTGTATTTCTTTCATATTTTATTTACATCAGGTGAACACTACCCTTGTGATGTCTCTGATTGTTCAGAAGTGTTCGATGACGAGTGGCAACTTGATGATCACGTAAGAGATACACATCAAGGTAACTTCTGCTGTACGTGACCCATGAACATGATTTTGGCGATATGATTCAAATTATAGAAACGTTTTATTTTTGGATGACAAACTGGGAATAGCCGAGTTTACAGTTTTATCTAAATGATTAACAATCCAAAATTATATTAATAACTGTTTCATCTTGTTAGACATACTAATATAATGATCACAGGTCTTATTTGACTTACTGGGATTATAAATTGCAAATATAAATTAGAGATCATTACTACATTAAACGAATTCTCTAAATGCTATTTGTAACGCATTTAATAAAATATCTCGTTATGGAGTTTAACTTTGCACCGAAAGTGATTGGATCCTTTTCAATATTGTAGGCTTTACCTACATAAGTTATAATAAAAATTTAAAAAATAAAAATCAAATCATAATCCATTGCCATGGAAATCGATTTTATGTATATACTTTGCTTTGTTACCTTGCTTTTGTGACAACTTACACAATTAAGATTAAATTCGATCTAAAATGGTTAACAACCGCTAAACATGCATTTTAGTAGCGTTTTAACAGTTGGAATACTTGTTGCAGAGTTGTCTCCCTTGTATCTACAACTGCACTTAGGAATTATGCAGTACCATATCCATACTATGAGTAATTTGCGGTAATTTGTTATGTTACTGTATCCCCCTTCACAAACGGAGATTAAAATCCCTCATCTTACCTGGGATGTTACATCCAGATAAACTCAATTGTTATAAGTACTCACCTTTGTAGAATTTCAAGGACGCAAGAATGAGCATTATATTATTTGTTACGTTACATCCACATGAATGGTATGACTTAGGGCGCAAACTCCTGCTAATCAAGCATAATCCAATGCAAATCCACACTGGATTAAACCAAAAATTGCTATATTCAGTTCGACGTGCATACAACAGATACAGTTTCTGAAACTGTCGCTGTATCTAAACATGTCCTCATACAGTTATCCATACGAATGCATTTATCTGGCTCAACAGGACAAGCCACTGACAAAGTATTTCCCAGCACACTTTAGTCTGCACTTCCAATAAACAGCAAGGCGTTTAGCTTTAACACGTGCGCGTTCAGGGGAGATGACCTTTATGCACTTTGCTAGATGGCACCACAAACCCGGAAAGGTTGAACATTCCGTAACACGGACGTCTTTCATGCAAAATGATTATTTTCATTTAATTAGAAGATGTTAAAGTACTTCCGATACATTGTCACTTGGTTTAAAGGGTAAAGGATTAAAGAGGTTCTAACCAACTGATGCAGTGCCACTTTTGGGAGGAATACCTTTGAAATCTTTTTGGAAATCTTTTTATGTGAAGACGCATTTTTAGATTACATGCAACATATGAAATTTAGTTAACGTTTTTTGACACATCACTAAGATCACAAAGTGCATCCTACAGGAATAACTAAGGGTCCAAATTGTAAGGCTTAAACGATACCACAAGTAGTTGCTATGACTAACTTGTAAATAACCGTTTTGCTAAACTACTTTATAATAATTCTAAAATGATCAAAGCTGTCGACATCAGAAGCTGGAAAAAACCTGTCAGCTAAAAGTCCTTTTTTGCTATTCATGTGAGGAATCAGAGACTCAAATGCAATCAAATGCATGGGGAAAGCTGACACATTCTTGCCTCCACGGAACTCCTGTTATCCCCGAATACGTGCCTTCTTACTTAATGACCACTTACCCAGCATCCTAGCTTATATATACAAACAGTTTTAATTCTTCCGGTTCCGTTCGAGAGATGTGCGGATTTAAAATGTATGTGACGTCACACCGCTTTTCAAATCATTATTACAATTACAATTAATTAATGTGTCGGTATAACGGCTTAACGGACAGACTTAATTTTTGGCACAATTATGAATCTTGTGACATGACCAGTCAAATATTCGTTATTATTAAATTTTCCGGCGAAAAGACGCCCAGGTCTATAATTAATAGTGCTGCTTCTATCTTGGTATGGCATTCTTAAAAATCTGAAAATTGGCCTGAACATTTTTGTCACTTCAATCCAGAAAACTTGGTGGAAGAAGATTTTCAAAGTAACATTAAGTTTTTTTCAAGAAACGCCAAATGTTTTCTCGTGCCTGCTCTAAAAAAAAAGTGTTCACGTGACTTTAGAAAGTTCAATAACTTTTGTGACGTGTCTTTAAGAGAGTTATGCTTAAAGTTTATGTATATTTGCAGTTATGAGATTTGCTAGTCAGTTAGCGTTCTATAAATGTAATTAATTTATTATTATTATTTTAATAACACTGATTTGCATTGCATTAGCTATAAATTGTATTTTTATTGCGGAAAATTTTTGCCGATAGTTTCCCAGCTGTTTGTAGTTTATGTGAGTATTCAAGTGTTATAATTTACTCCGTATATCAGATAGGTCGCCATAGAGACTGAACACATCTAGCTTTATCGGAAATTACGGATTAATTCAGACCTACGGAGAATGTCTATAATAAATTCCGACGTGTAACCCTGACCACACCTTGAAAGTAAAACTGAATCTTAAATCTACACAGTATGTCCCCGATTGCAGCTCAGTGCACTTGTCACTAGGATATTGCTAGAAATGACAGGCTAGGTACTTGAACGGATTTCATTCAGCTAACATAACTGTGTCCAACCCGGGGGCACTGTCATCTAAAATGGTTATACATACATGTCGTCATGCGCCTATATATGGGATTAGGCTTTTCATAGTCCCTATTTAGTGTGGCATTTTCATGTTCTTTGCCATGGATGTTACTAAAGGTGTATGTTTATAGCCATGTTTTTTGACACAGGGATATGTTTTGCCATAGCTGGCTTGTAACGGATACAAGGTTTTGAGTCCTGGTCCTTACCATTGTACTTTAAATTGGCCAAGTACACGCCCTGGGTCCAACCTCATATTATGTATCGGAATTCTTGAGTTTTATCATCTGGTCCTGAAAAAACACTAAGCCCATGGGGATATTTTTGAAATATCCAGCGCTTTGTTTCAGGTGATGAATGAAAACGCATCGTTATATATGATACTACTGTGTCTGAATTATGAATGAATGCTGGTTAGCTAAAACCATGGCATTTGAAATAATGACTGCTGTGTTAATAAACGATTTGCTTTATGTGGGAGATAATCAAAATATCGGTACACGGGGGGTCGGGGGGGGGGGCACGGGGAGTCGTGGGGGAAAGTTGGACAAGTAACAGGATATTGCAAATGTGCGGTCAGAAAAGAAGTCAGAACAGGTATTAGAGAAAATTATTTAAATTTCATCTTTTGCAAAAATGCACAAAAGTTTGCTTTCGATTTGAACTATTGCTTACCTGTATCTGTGCATGTAATATTTATTCCAGCAACTTACACGCAATCTCTCCAATCCTGATAAATACAGTATAATGGTATTTGCTATATGACCTATATATATATATATATGTATGCTCTATTAACTACGAAGATTCTCTTTATCTATCTATCTATCTAGCGCCATAATTCATACCATTCATGTGGATGTAATGTAAAAAATAATATGATACTCATTATTGCGTCCCTGTAATTCAACAAAGGTGAGTACTTAATAATTGTGTTCTTCCGGATGTAGTACCCCAGGTAAGATAAGGGATGTTAGTCTCTGTTTGTGAAGGGAGAGACAGTAACAGAAAATCACCGCACATTACTCATGGTATGGAAGGTACCGCATACATCCTTAGAATCACACCGACATTTCACAAATTTTAAATTTTGAAATTCCCTATAATGTACTTTAATCTTATAAAGAAGATAACAACTATGTTTATCTTAAACCAGACTTATCTTTGTGCTTTTATTTGTGATATTGCAGTCATTCCGAGTAACTCCCAAGTACAGTTATACCAGATTCACGGGATACAACCCTGTAGCAAGTATTCCAAATGTTAAAACGCTACTAAAACGCTTGAAATGCATGTTTAGCAGTTGTAACCATTTTAACTTAATCATTCATTTTTAAAAAAATAAAGATATAAAACAATTTCTATTAAATAAAAATCATGTCCATGGCAACGGGTTATGTTGTTGTGAACTTGTGTATGTAAATCCTACAATAGTGAAAAGGATCCAAACACGGTGCAAAATTCGGCATCTACAGGGTTAAACAAAATACTATTTGGAAACAATATAATCATTAGTAGCGTCACATTTTTGTTATGCCCTTTTTGTAGTCCAATCAGATTATTTATAACATATTAATTGAACTCACGTGGCACAAATGTAAAGTTAGTCGTGCTCTGACTGGCTGGTCCTCTGTTCTGTTTACAGTTGTTTAGGCGTCTTTTAGGCGCCGTATCAAAATCTGGTCACGGCACCGTAGTCGATGCGTATTTTGAACATATAGTACAGTACAACACTCAACTGAAAAGTAATAACAAAGAGAAATAAACTCGTTGCATTTTACGATTTTGAAATTATTCATTTTCTAAAATAGTGATCACGCGGTTGCATTGTAGTATGGACTTAGCCAAGAACTAGAAACTGATGAATTTAATAGGCATAACTTTACATTATCATTTTTCTTTCGCTTTTTACAGCATCAGAACGGAGACCGTCAAAGCCGATACCAGGTATAATAATTGTGTGTTTCTTCATCAAAAAAGGCAAATTTTACTTAACTTCGGCCATGTATATGACGTAATCATTATTTCCGTAAATACTACACATAAGTAAGTGTTTACAGAATAATGACTCCATTGATGCAAATATAAAATACTTATAAAATATTTTGCAAAATCCTAACTATGACGGAAAACCACAACTTGTGTATATCTCGTATGAACGTGTTTAATCAGTAGTACATCGTTTATTTTGTGCATTGAATGATTGCGTCAGTGTATACAAAGAGTGACGTATTCCCCTTTTATTAGTGTATTAGCAGTTCTGATATCCTGAAACTCACTTTGTTTGAATGGCGACTTATGACTGGCTTAGAAATATTAACGCTATATGTTAACACCGATGACTATATCTGACAGTACTTGAGTATAAAAAATGGTTTGATGCACAAATATATACGTACAGAAATCGATACGCACATATATATCGAATTACGCAATTATAATGTTTACAATCACTTTTATGCTAACACATAACTAAAGTGCTCACACGGCTCACAATATTCAAAACATAAATAAGAGAAAATGAAAAACGATATATTATCCACTTTTCATTTGCTTATACTATCCCATTCTAAAATATAAAAGACCACCTTTCTGGGTCATTGTTGGATTATTGAGTGCACAATGCAGAAAAAAATACTGTATACAGGCACAACATACCAATTAAATCTGCTAACGCACGACTTTACTTGAGATCGGTATCACCGAATCTTGTTCATTCACAATTACACATCGTAATAGCTGAAATGTTAAATAGTGTACTATTTAAACAATAATGCTTGTAGATATCATTAGAGTAGCCAAACGTGTATTATTTATTCTAGGTATCCCCTGTGATCACCCTGAAACAGTGAATGGAAAGCTGTTATATGCGGATCGGTCTTGGCAGGAAGAGTCTGCGTTGGAAGCTTTCAAACTTTTGAAACCATACTGCATAAAATATGGTCTCGTGCCTGCTGGTGGAATTTACGATTCTAGGTGGAATAGTTTATTTGAGGTTGTACGCGATCAGTTAAAATTGCTGAAGACACCTAATCCACGTACTATTGGTGAACTGCGCGGAGACGCGTTGGATGTCCTTCCACTGGTAACACATTGTATTTATCATACTTGCGTTAACGTTATTGATTTTAATTTAGTGAAAAACCGGATGTTGGGGGGCTTTGCGCTTTATTGAGTGTCGTTCTATTTAGATACTCTTAAACTATCTACGCCCAGCCAGTCCCGGCCGATTAAGCTTCAAAGACGAATACAGTTTGGATTTAAATTTAATATTGCATTCGTCTTGTGCTAGACAATCACTTGTTGTTACAGTAGGTTTCCGAGTTATGCTCTCGCGATAAAGTACTAAATATATACTGGCTTGTGACAGTTACTCAGATTTTTCTGACGCCATTTTACCGCATCACAAACCAGTATTTTGTATATACGGAAGAGCATAACTCGGAAACCTAATGTAATAAGAGCAGGTCGTGTAATTCAAATATCATAATATTAAGCTACTGTTGATCTCATAGTGTACAAATAATCGAAATGTCGCAATAACTTTGGGAAAAACGTAATTTCCATCAAGGCACCTGTCTAAAAGTGAAAATGGCGACACCACCTACTGTAGAACGTGGTATATTGAATTTTTCAAATGCACATTTTTTTATGAAAAATGTTTTAAAAACTTGGAAGTAAACTCAACATAGAAAACAAGTATCTCGCCAGATGTCGCCGAAAATCATAGGGAGGGTAGTTAGAAGAGCTTTATGCACAAGGGACAATGCCAAAACATACGAAATATGAAGAGTCACTGTGTGATGATTATCACAGTTAAGGTTGCTGAAACGTCTCCGTGCTCCCTGAAAAAATTGACAAGCAAAAAAGCTCTCCGAAAAATAAAAAGGGGCCTGCTGCCATAGTAACAGTTGAAAACAAATCGTAGGACTAATAATTTGAGAAGTGTACTGCTATGGTAAATATCAAATATATTAAGACTATGTGTTTTCCTCACAATTCATATAAAGGGGCGCGTAACTACTTAAAAAGGGGTTGCGTTAACATTATATAGGTACCTCCGATTTCAAAAGGAACGCACCCAACGCACCATCCCCCCCATCTGACGGCCGTGTTTAGCATCTGCCCCTGCTTATTCTGCGTCTCCTTTCCACTCTACCTCTTTCTCACCCTATAATTGTGTCTTCCTAGACCACACACACAATACACACTAACACATATCAGACATGACATGATGATACACACTAACACATATCAGACATGACATGATGATACACACTAACACATATCAGACATGACATGATGATACACACT
>JAOXYB010043926.1:0-12583 GCA_028565635.1 Phoronis ovalis | reverse complement strand
ATTGCGAGCTAACATCTCGAGAACAAACATGGCCACCAGTCGGCCATCTTGAAAGTGATCCATGTCGCAATTACAGAAGATCTGCATTTTGACCTGTATTTATCCTGTACCAAATATAAAGCTGATCGGATAAAAACTGAAGCAGTTATTGCGAGACAAAGAAAGTATAACGCACAAAAAATGTCGAAGATTCATATCGACATTTGACCTACTTTTCAAGGTCATTTTGAAATGTCACCTGACCTAGTACGCCCACCAACCCATGGCTTATGTGAATCCACCTTCGAATTGTCAATGCTTTGTCTTTCCCGAAATGGTCGCAACGTGAGGTGCACTCTTGGGTACAAACATGGCCACCAATCGGCCATTTTGGAAGTAATCGAGGTCAAAATTATATCCGACCTGTGCTTTGACCTGTACTTACCATGTACCAAATATGAAGATGATCTGACGAAAGCTGAAGCTGTTATATCGAGACAAAGAAAAGTTGGATACGACAGCGACGCCGCAGCACGCCCTACGACTATATGCCCATTCACTATTACATTGTGATGGGCATAAAAACTGCTTTTAAGGGGGGCGATTATTAGAAGGGGGTGATTAATAGAGCGGTGGCAATTATTAACTGATTTGTAGTCCTGGCATTAATAGTCTAGATTTTTTTTTAATTATTGTTTGCAATACATAAGGAAGATTTTGAAGATTGTCAGTTAATCAAACAAAATCGGCTTATTTAAGCGAAATTATATGTGTAATGGAATTTTATTTTCAAAAGAAAAACTCTTCCAAACCTAAATAAACAGAAAGTTAATTCTTTTGGTCGCATACCTAGAGAAATTTGTGCAGTGTATACAACCTTGCTCAACATGGAAACACAATTATTGTGAAAGTCATCGGTAAGAAGCGTAAATCACCTTCTGCCGTACTCGGCATGGAAATTATATTGGAAATATTATTACATGGAGGGGATCAGAAGTTTGTTTTGCAAGCCAAAACACTTATTAAAGATAGTATCATATTTCCTTAAAACTCAATAAAGAGCTAATCAGCTCCACGTTATAATGAATTAAAATGTAATTATCTCGTATTCATTCAGATGGGTCATCAAGTCAAATTGCCACCCCGGGGGGCGATTATTAGAGGGGGCAATTATTGATTAATTTTAGTCACCAGAGGGAGCGATTATTAGAGGGGGGCAATTATTAAAACAGGGGGCGATTATTAGAGAAAATACAATATAGACATTTCAAATATTACCAGAAACAGTTTGAGACAAAACAATCTAGCATAATGTAAAATGATAAAACTAACTAATTTGCAATAACAAAGATCAGTTAAATGTATGTTTAATCAGATGAGGTATCTAAGAATCTGAGCTATCCTGGAATTGGTCAAAACAGCTCAATATGATGCAATCCCATTAAAAATGACGCCATTAAGGCTTAACTAGGAGGTGCTGATGCATTAACCAGATTAGCCAGTCCGTTTTTGAATTTTCTCAAAAGGTTTGAATTGACACTAACAGCAAACATTAATAAACACAAGAATCCTTGATATAAAGACTGGCAAAAAATGTAACTGAAGCTTACTGTGTTTCTCTTAGCAACTCCTGCTAATGATGTAAGTTGTGTACTGGACCAGCCAGTGGTTGTACCAAGTAAATCAACACAAGATATGAAGTCTGAATCAGTCATTGTATTAATTGCTGTGACATCTAAACTGCTAGGTAGACCTTGGGAGCTGAAGCGGCGCATATCCTCACATGTCATAGCACCTACAACAAAAAAGATACTATTTGTTCAAGAATATTCAGTGTCACAGGTCAGTGGTTGCTAATTGATGCGGAAAGCTTTGTTTATGTTTCTTGGACCTAGTATTAATAATTATATAATATCCTATTTCTTCAATACTACACAAACAGGGTACTATCAGAGTGAGCTAAAATCTCATTTTTAAATTTAATTTTTTTTTTTTTTTTGCAGTTTCATGAGTGTCTTGATTATATACACCTGTTCTGCAGCAGCCAAAATAAACGAAGACCTAATGCTCACTGAAACAAACAATGTGACATGAGACTTACCTTGTGCACTTCTACGTTTTCTTCCAGCTCCACCATTTCCACCACCACCATTACGTTCTGTTTCACGCTGAGTTCTTACTCTTTGACCCAAAGATGATAGACTGCTGTCCCAATTATGTTGATCACCTGCAGAAATGTCATGGAAACCTGCTTCTTCTCTTTCTTTTATAATCTTTTCGCGCTTCTCAACTAAATTCATAATACGGGGAAATGTATCATCTAGCACATCCTATAAAATAACATCAATTACCAACAGATCATTTTATTCATTAAAGAGGTTATATGATAATCATTCTTAGAAATATAAGCAACGAGCTACAAGTAACAAGTAATGTGTGTACATCTTCCATGACCATTAAAGCAAGTAAAACAAGAAATGTCCTTAAACAAGACTGTGTGACAGATTTCTAACAGATATTTTTTATAATCATAGTAATAATTTGCAGTAAAGATGTCAAAATAGAATTGATATCGATTGTGATTTTTTGTGTGATTGCAATGACTTGTTACTACCTATGTTTATAATGTATGGCGCTCAAGTCTTAGCTGCATATTCTTCTCAGCGTGTTGTCTGCACATCTGCAATGGTCACAATGGCAATGTATATTAATACGCCATGCCACATGTGAATTAAAATAGTGCGCTGTAACTTGTGAAAAGAATGCAAGTATTTCATTTTATATAGATCGTTGCTTTACATTAACATATTTCACACATTTTTAATAACATAAAGCATTTATTTATTATACTGCATGTAGATGTAGTTTTATACATATCGCAAATTTATAACTAGGGCAATATATGGTTAAATCCTGGAGGCAAAGCATATAGATGAGTTCTTACTTAATCTAGCTTAAAGTGTGAATAAAATAATAGCAAAATTTTTGTCATATAATACATGTCGTAAACTATGAAACCGAAGTATTGTTTTCCGATTTTGTAATGTATTTTTATTAACCAAATAGCATTACATCATTCTGTAGTATATTCGATGTTTCATTTAGGTCAATCATGGTAAATATTTGTGTTGTGTCGTGTAGCTTTACTACAACAAATCTATAGGCTTATCTTTCACATGATTTCTGCTTCCAGTTCGAAATCAATAAGAAAACTATATTGGCTGTAGCCAAAAGAAAATTACCCAGTAGGCCGTATTTTTACAAATATTTCAATAAAAAGAATTGTGGGATTTTTTTTACTTCTCACTTTAACATACGTGATAGATATACACACTTCACTCATTACTTGTATCTACTGACTGACACTACTTGAACAGGAAATGACAACATTTTGAAAATATTCATCCTACAGACTGAGATTCTGTGACATCACAGATGAATGACATCAGCATGTCTGGTTAACATAACAGTTACTAAGGTAAGGTAAGTATTAATAAAAGCAAAGATATTTAACTTACTGGACTAATTTGATTAATCTGAACATCAGTCAGATCAAATAATGCGGGTCCAAATCTAACTAGGTCTCTTTCTCTTATTCTAGTAAAATCCCTGAAAAGGAACAAAAGTTAGCATGTGGTTTTGATTTTTTGGTTTTGCTCATCTTGATCCAACAGAGATTTCACAAAAAATACATTGTAATGCATACAAAACTTGTTTGAAATAATTTAATTGAAGCTCTGTATGCACTGAATGCTTTTACAGAATAAGTCACAATTTCACATCAATTACAAAATGTCACCTTTTTGTTGCCATTTTTTTAATCATTTTCAAGAAGGTGTTATATCAAAGTTTGTAGACTTTAGTTCTGCTAAAGGGGCATTCACATAAAATATTTCAATTTTTAAAATGCATTTGGAAATATGAAAATGGTGGGGACAGTTATTACTAGATATTAATGAATAATTTTTATTAGAATATTTTGAAATAATTATATACTTTTGAGTTGGGCCTAATTTTTATGAGTTAAATTTGTTAATATACAAGCAGTAAAGCTCATTTAAAGATATTAACTACATGGATATTACAATAACGTTAATTCGTAATTTATCCAAAACCCCAAGATTTCTTCAAAATAGTACATAGTAAAATATTTCTATCCAATTAGCCATAAGTGGATTTTTTTAAAATGTAATTAAAACAATTAATTTAGAAGCCAGAAAGTAACACATTTTGTATTTATTTTGAAATTTTCTTTTTATTAGCATAAATACTCACACATTAAGACGAGTGACTGCTCTCTGTACTATCCTCTGGCGTGTCACACGTGAAAACGGACAACGGATTATTAAACGACTAAAAACATTAGTGATTGTTCTGGTATCTAAGTCATCAAAATCATCAGGTGTCATACCACACAGAAGATCACCAGCAGATTGAATTTCTTCAAAAGTAAGTGCAGTACCAGTTGGTTTGTTCTATAATTATAATACACGTGGGCTAAATTAATCTGTAAAATCTAAATAAGTTAACAAAAATTACATTATCACAACCCCAATATTTACTATGCTTTTAAAATATAGTTACATAAATTTTACCACATGGTTATATATAGTACAGCAAAAGAGATGTGATAACTTACAATACATGTTCTAGCATACTCTTTCAAAAAACGAAGCTTTCTCATAGGGAGTTGTGTTAAATCGCCATGCCCAAGTTCAGTAACAACAGCTCGACAGTTTTCTGTTTCTGGTGGAGCAATACTATGGATACACTGAGGACTAAAACAAAATAGCAAAAAATTAATTTTTTAATATTTTACATAATTATTTATATTTTCAATTCCTGTTTACGAGACTTCCAAAACATTCATATAACAACATACAAAATGCTGATAAGTTTGCATTGACACTAACAGGATATGACATAAAATTTAAACTTGCATGCAAAATATGTCAGTGATTCTATGACATCACATACATTCTATGACATCACAGACAAATGACATCATTATGTCATATCAACCATGAACTGTCTGGTCAACAAGGTATTTATGATTTTATATTTAATTTGAAACAAATAATCATTGTAAATTGTAAATTATTCCTATTAACACAAACCAACCAAAGATTATAAAGTCATTGTGTACACTACATGTGCGCAAGATTAAAAAAATGCTTACTCAGCATAAGCCAGGAAGAGTTTGAATCTTTTAATTTCAGATGGTCTGATTCTACTGTCTAAATTTTGTGCTGTGGAGCATTCTATCTTAGCCATGATTTTCTTAGCAAGACAACTTTTCTATAAGATTAAGAATTAAATATGAGAAGTTATAACTTTAGGTAACACTGACAGCACTGACGATTAATAATTTCAAAATAGAATACCGACATTGTCATACGATATCAAAACTATAATGTAAATATAAACCAAACAATGTTGTAATGCAATAGATACAATAATCGGTCAGAGGAATAAGCTATGCACTTACCTGGATTCATTCATAAATGAGTGAATAAGCATGTAGTCTACTAAAATATTAAAATAATTATTATATTTATTACAAAATAACCTTAGTAGCAAATATTAAAATTTTTGTTTATTGTCAGCTAGTCTATTGTAAAATGTTTACTTGTCCTAAAAGATAATCTAGGGCACTCTCCAAACATGGCAATAACATCTAAAAGATCACGATTCATGGGTAAACGTAGAATATCATCACATCCCATGCCACACATGATACGTCCAAATTCATGAAATGTTTTTATGGTCCAAAAAGGGCGCTGGCATGATAAGTCTCCAAAGGCTTCCTTAGCTTTCATCCAAAAAAATCGTGCCTACAATTAATTAAGAATTAAATAATAAAAACTAGCAGCAATATATAAAACCAGCAGTTACCACGATTCCTATAATTAAAAGCTTTGTTCTGCTTAAAAGAACTTCTGCTTGAGAGAGGCTTCTCTGACTAATATGAGGTACTTTATAATTATTTCATTTTTTTTTCAATTATCACTTTATAGTTTATTTACACTTATACTGCCACATGTTCCTAGTTTATGTTGTCATGTATGTGCCTGGACCCAAAGTGTAATACTGTAGAAAATCAGTATTTTTACCTTTAGTTAATTAATATTTAATACCTGGACAGGACTAATGTTATCGGGTATTTCTTCTAGTTCGGACATTTCAATTCCTTCCAAAAGATCAAGCGGAATTTCTTCCATTAATACACCAATTTGATCTAAAATTCTGTTAAATGGAAGACGTCCCCCAGCTTGCGGAAGTTGAATCAGCTGTAATATATGTACGTTAATAAAATGTTTTCTCACAGGAGATTTTTAGTAATCAGTGTAGTACATAGTACATAGAGTTAAGAATGTCAATGAAAATAAAAACCCCACAATTATCATTCTGCATTAAAAAAAAACTAGGCAGAACAGAACTTGGGACAAACATACTATTTTAAAGAGATTTTCACACAAATACCACCCATATTCATTTAGCTTCAGCAAAATTTCAGTCAAATTTAGATTTGGACAGTCAAGTAAAATGACTATAACAACAGTACTTATAGTTTTTCACAAGGAAAAATTAATAAAATTTCTGAACACACTTTTGCGAACAGCTTACTCTAGTGAATATTGCTCTCATCTGTGGCTCATCTAGGTCATCAAAAGCATCTCTAAAGCTGTCCAAATGCTCTAGCAATATTGCAGGGTCCAGCTGTTCAATTTCTTCACTAAGCATCGACTGCACAAATCGACCAAGCATTCCAAACATCTCCCCAGTTATATTGCTAGGCTACGAGTAAAGTTATGTACACAATTAGGAATCAATCAGACAATTGATCAAATTCTATTATGCAAATTAAACCAAAGGTTTAGATTATTATGTAATTAACAGACATGGTCTAGAATCATGCCACCTCCCAGTTTTGCTTTTGAACTTTTCTGCAGTGTGACAACATGATCTATTCTTCTTACAAGTTAAACTGTATTGCAGCTATTTTTGAAATTACCGGAAAATTTATGTCATTAAAATAAAACAAAGTTCCAGTGAGATAAAAAATTCACAAGAATTATTATAGAATGATTATGTATTTTCCACATTACTTATGTTAGGTGGAAAAAATTATAGTTCAAGAGACAACCAAGAAGTACTTACTCCAGATGCATTACTTTGTAGAAATCGATCAAAGATACACCTGGCCTGTAACAAAAATAATTTTACCTAACATAAATTCTTTTAATAGCTTGATTAATAGTGTCTTTATATATAATTATAATATACTGTACCTGTAATTTTATGATTTATTCACTATTTTATCACCCATTAACAGATACAACTATTTTTACTTGAAAGAAAGTAATTCCATATTACATGCACTATCATGAACATTTAAAAAGGTGTAAGAATTCCCTAGTCACCGTACCAAAAATCAAATTACTGTACAAATAAGGGCCTTAAATTTTACAATTTTGCGTACATACCTAATGACTAAATCATAATTGTCGTTAGTAGATCTTTAGGCACTTACAGCAAAATGTTCTAGATCCAAATGCTTAATCATAGGCATTGCTTCTGCAATAGCTTTTGGTGGAATCTGACAAATATATTCGGAAGAAAAACCAGATAACAGATTTCCAAGTTCCTGCAGAGTACTTCCATTTAGGTGACGAGGTTCTCTGAACATTGTGGTGTTACGAATGCGTCGAGCAATCCCAGAAGCCTTAAAAATGTGGTATATAATCAGGTGTTACACAAGACATTGCAAAAACAGCATTAAAAAATAATTACCTCAAATCTTAATTTATTAGCTATCAATAATCAATTATCTGCAATTACGAATAGTTTTTGGTAGTTTTCGCCCATTCATACCAAATTAAGTTGATTTTTCATTTCTATTATTTATTATCATTATATAAATTAAAAAACCATAGCAGGGTTTTGGTGCACAATCAATTCAAACATGTCACAGAATGAACATGAGAGATTTATTTATTTTTACTGGCTTCAAAAAATTTAGATTGTACAAATGTAGGAAATCAAGATTTATGAACTATGTGATATTACGAGACGTATTTGAAAATTCACAAAATTAAATGGGGATCTTTCTTAATATCTTTTATGGGGATCATTTTGGCCAACGTGGATTTTACAGATGTTCAGTGACTTGGAAGAAAGCAAAAACGACAAAGTTAATCTTTTCAATCAACCTATACATGTACTACAACTGCATTACCTGCATTGTATCTAATGCCTCATGTCCAATGCCTGCAATAGCTTCTAAGAGTAGTGCATCACCCATGTTGTTCCAAAATTTTTCCTTGTGCCACAATAAAGGCACAATTCTGAAGTTAATTTTAAATTAATATTGATTTATAAATTTGTAATGTCAAAATCACACAGCTAAGAGATGTATGAAAAGTTAAAACATTTTGATAACAACCAATTCCAGAATTAATTTACATAGAAGTAATACTAAAAATGTAAGCAATCTTTAAATCATGGTCAAATAAGCATCTCGACATGTAATTTGCTAGTAATGAGTACAGAAATGATAATATATTATACATACTCAGACACAAAGCCAGCAGTCCAGTTATCTGGGTTAAATCCAATGTTGTCTTCAATCTGTCCTAACAATTCCATTTGTTCCTCTTCGCTCATATTGTTCACATCGAACTGATCAAATGAGTGCAGTAACTAAAGTACATATACGTCAAATAATATGTTAGTTTGCAATGAAGTGTATAACTAATTACTAATTGGGTGCAGTTTTAATGAAGGCTATGTGTCATTTGAAAATTTTTAGACAATTATTATTTCTTTGGATGATGCATATTTTAAAAAAGCATTATTAAAACAATGTACTAAAATACAAAAGTTATCTCATACAAGAATTATTTTTAATTGTTTTTGTAGCTGAAGTTAATGTACGGTTTTTGAAATACAAAACTATAAAATTTTTAAATAATCAGGACAAACAGTCGGAATACACCACAGATTTTCAAATGTAATGCATCTTTAATAAAATTACGGTATTGAACAAATAATTTCTCAAAAACATTTTTTGCACTCCATTGTTCCTTAAGTATCAGCCAAGAAATAAGTCTGCAGCAAACAACAGAAAGGCAAAACTACTTTTAAGTAGTTTTAAAATTACCTCTCCTCCATCCAACAACCGAAGTTCATCACTTGGCAGGTAATCCATCATGGGTCCCAAACGTTCATAGTCTTCCTCCCGCATTCTACTAAGATCTCCACCAAACAGAGTTACAGCATGGTTCATATAAGCATTGACAACTTCTTCATCAGCATCCTCCAAAATTTCTGGTAGCAAGGACAGGCTAGACATTTTTTAAAACAAAAAAGATGAACAACACACTCACCTGTGAGATTTTTTTAAAAATACATTTAAATTCAAATTAGATGAATATTTTGGGTTTATTCCAAACTGTAATTTTGTATAAATAACTAAAATGTGTTCCTTTTTGTCTTATAATAGATCTGTTATTATAATATTATATTTAAAAATCACACAGCATAAACATGCAGTGTTTATTGATGGAACTACAAACAGTTATAAAGTCCTTGATATGGTTTACCAATTAAAATCAACAAAGTCAAATTGTATAAAATTAAAAATCTACAAAAACAATTGTAATTACCTGTCATTCAAAATATGCAGCGGCATCCTAGCAATAACCTCTCTGGTAACACCAGCACCTGCATTAATAGCAGCCATGAACCATTCGTCTGGCCATGTATGAATTGACCTATTTTGCACCATCACAAAAATCAAGGCATTTCCCATTTCACGACCCAAGAAAAGCTAGAATTTAAACAACTTTTGGTGATTTTTTTTTGTAAATCAGACAGAAAAGTATATGGAAATGCTTAGTCTTTGCATACTAAATAAATTTCAGTTTCCAGGGGTTGCATTAAAACCAGGGTTACGTGTAGCCCCCAGTGAGTTGACAGTGAGAATAGTTGAATACTCATGTCTGTTATGAAGGGTAAAAAATAGCCCTAAAATTCATAACCTTTTTGGGAGCTGAGCTCAAAATGTATACCCTAATGAAATGAATCCGAACAATCGTATTTCGAGTGCTTTTTTTCCGAAACAGATATCTGAAAACTATATCCTATTTCACTTTTGGAGCCAGGTATTTTCGAGACTACATTTTTGTTTTTCCTAGATTTTGATTTATACACTTTTCATGGGGTCGTGCCTGATGCTACAGTTTTCTGTAAAGAACATGCAAACCCAACTATTTTCACCCCAGGGTTAACCAAATATTAAGTAGAAAATCCCAAGATACTTGGTCAAATTAGGTTTATGGCAAGACGTTTACGGAAAACAAAAAGCAATGAACCTCCACCTAAGTTTTAGACTCTAATTTTATTTATTCATTGTTTCTCTAAAATAGAATACTTACATCATTGTGAACAAAATATCTTATGCAGTCCATGTTATCTATCAAAATGTTGTATGCATCTTCAAAGCCCAACTCATTGTCAACTAAACTACCACAGATATAGTGGTTGAATTCATCAGTTCTGTTGAAATGGTTAAAAGCATCCCTCTGCAGAAAACAAAATATCATCTTTTTTTAATAGTGTGTTTACGGGACCTGCATTACTTCATTTTTTTTTATAACTAAACATGAGCTACTAATTAATATGACTAAACTTTGTTAAACAGATAGTTTGAAAGGAGCTAAATTTCAACAAACCTGATCGCAATAAAAACCAACAATTTCTTAAACTTGAAATAATGATAGAAAAGAATTTTAGTATAATTATAATATTTTGCAATGGTTGAAAAAATTATTACCTCAAAGGCTGCAAAAAGTTGGGGGTCAACATTATCAAAAATACTATCTGGGCATAGTGCCTCATCCACAAGTTCATCCATAGTCATATTAAAGAGGCATTCAGCGACCGTGTGATTGAGAGAGTCAAGCAAATAGGCCAACTCAAACACATCTTCAGGATCCTGGAAATCTCTCAAGTTAATGACTGGAATTTTAAAATTAATAAAAATCAAAGGTTGTTTACTGCTACAAAAATGTGGAAAATACCTCGAGACAAGACAACACAAGCACATTACTTAACGAGTGTGGCTGTTTGTGTGGATGCTTATGTAATAGATTTTACTTAAATGTTTATATCTGGCTTACAAAATGTACCACAAGTATATCTTTAAGAAAAGAAAACTGATTACCATGTGTAAAACATGTGCACTATATATTTGCTCCAGTTTGAAAATACAATTTACATGCCTTTTAACTTACTAACTAAAAAAGTCTAAAAATTTTAAAGACATATACATATTGGAATGATCAAGAACTTAATGACTGCATGACACTAGAAAATTTGACAAAACACATTTTACAGCTGAAAAGAAACAACCTGAAGGTCTAAACTTGGTCTAGTGAACAGAATAGGACCATAAACTTATTTAGGCATAAGCGAATGAGCAAGAGTTACTATAAATCATTTAGTATATCATTAATCATGTTGCTGAGAAAGAGAACAAGAAATAAGCTAATTAATACTGATCTTATTTATAAATGAGCATTGATAATTTATCATTGAATTCAATTTTAGTTTAAAGACGAAGTGAACAAATATAACTCCTGCATTAGGTCACAACTTACCCATTCCCCAATCCCTTAAAAGCATTCGTTCTCTCGGTGTTAACTGGTGCAAGAACTCACTGTTCGGTTGGCGGTCTTGGCCAATAGAGAAAGTTCCGGTAAAACATATATGGGAAAAATTATTCACATTTCCAAACTCATTGGTAGGTTCTCCAAATCCATTACCAGTATTTCGACGAAAACTTTCAACTAAAACGAGCAATTCATAATTGGTGATATCTAACAAATTGGTACTAACAACACTGATATCAGACATTGGTATGGATTTGCTTCAGATACAGTTGAAGTGTGTGTACCACCGTCTTCTATAAAGTACACATAACAACTAGTACTAATAATTAATGTTTAAAACTTGACCACTAGATTTGAACAAAATTTCAAGTATAAACCTTTGAAAATGTTCACAAAATTTGTAGTTTTTGTTTAATGAATAAACAGTGATAAATTCATTGTGATTACATACTGGATTTGTAAATAAATTGAGGGAATTCAGTGCAAAAATGTGGGGTTGTAAGTATTAGTAAAAATATTTCATAACAAAATTTGTATTCATTAAACGATTCCAGATACATTGTGATGCTGTTATTTGCCTGTTATTTGATAAAAAAATAACTTTCTTTATAAATTAACATAAACAAAATGAAGAGATAAATGTGTAACATTATACTACAATATAACTATGATTATATTTAGGTGTTAATGTTAATCCATTAAAAGGCAAAAAGCTGAAAATAATTTTCATGATTTGATAATTGGCTATTTTGAGAAACTTTATTTTCCAATTTCAATTTTCAAAAAAAATTAGGTCAAAAACCCATGCACTTACAAAGCTGAAACTTGGCAAAAACAAGTTTATCTATACCGCTACTAAATCTCGAGTGTCCGTCTGTCTGTCTGTCACTCTTTCCACCAAATATCTTCAAAACTATTACATGTAGAAT
>JAOXYB010043915.1:0-12584 GCA_028565635.1 Phoronis ovalis | reverse complement strand
TCGGAAGCGCATTAAAGTAGACTAATGCGCTTCGAGATATTTGAAGATGGAAGCGAATTAAAGCATGCCAGTGTGGATGGAAAATGAAGCGCTTTATTATAGAGCGCTTTATTCTGAAGCGCTCCAAGTGTAAGTGTGAATTGGGCTAGTGTCCACATAAATGTTTCTACATGAACCAGTGTCTAATAAAGACTGAATGCTCCCACTATGCAGATGAACCAAATCAAGTTGAGGTATATTTACAATAAAGTAATTGCATTCTTTTTCAAAGAGAACAGGCCATATAAAACTGTTGACATTGTTTAGTCTGTTTATTAAAAGTTTGAGGAATTCTATGCTAATCCTTTCCAGATAAGCAACACCATTACAAATCTAATTACTCAAAAAAAGAAACAATTTCTTTTTCTATTTGTTGAAAACATTACTTACTATGCCACTATTTTATTCATAGATCATTAGTATGAGAAAATCTTCATACAACACAAAGTATCATATTTTCAGTTACCACTTGGAGAAACTCTTTATACAACATAAAATATTATATTTTCAGTGTTTATATATATCCCTGTTTTATATTGATAAAAAAAATTCAAAACTACAAAATGTTAAGATATGAATAAAATTCATGTTTTAATGATTACTAAAAATAGTCAGAATAAAAATTAATAACATTATAAAAAATAACAGTATCAACAAAATCATGCAAGTCTATTTGCTGACATAAAGTTATAGCCACAAGTGTTAGATACTTATATCTACAAGCCTTTTGTACTGAAACAAACTACAGCTCCTAGAGAAATATTTAGCAGATGTTTCTAAACAAATTGATACACTTTAAAATCTTTTTCCCCCAGGCTACCTGCCACCAAGGTAACTATTGAAAGATAGTATGGCATGTTGCCTTCAATGAGCACAAATCACTCCCATTATGTCAAGTGGGACAATATTTAAGGAGCTAAACTGTAATAGTTTAGCAATTTATTAAAGTTCAATTTATAACATAGATAGTACTTGGCTATATATCAACAATAATTCAAAGTTCTTATCACTGGTGATAAAACTAAAACAAGCTAAAATCTGCAAGACGAAAGTTCACAGTATTAATGTGTAATATCTACACAGACTATATATCTTATAAATTTACAAATTATTTTAAAAGTATATACACTCAGTAGAAATAGAAATTACATATAGGGATAGAAACATATATAAACTCAATTTGGTAGTATTTATTTATTACTTGGATATAATACATTTTTAAAAATAACATCAAGGGTCTAAACTTAGACTACCTTATGTGTGGCTTTAACATTTCTATGTCTTTATAATTACATCATTTAACTGTCTATGTCAATGAACGTTTAAAGGCACCTTCTAAATGATTATTTTTTACTAGTTTTTAGAAAAAAATAACCATTATGTTCTTTTAATTATTCATATATTATATTATACATAACTTGAGCAGCTGTTGGAAAGTGAATGTGGCACACACATGCACCAGTAAAGCCCATAGCAGTGGTTTGAAACCAACAGCTGTCAGCAACTTAAAACGGAGGTATTTTGCCATTTTGACATACACTGCACATTAAGGCCAGCTATAACCTTGAGGAAGAAACCTCCAGGACAGTTTCTATAAATGCTATATAGTTTACAATAACAAATAAAAAACACAATGTCCATGCTCTTACCTTCATATTGTGTAGCATGACTAAAAAGAATATTCTTGAGATACGAACTAGTGACACGAATGGAATTGTGCAGTTGTTTCCCCGCTGTATGTGAATATCTTTTTTCCATGTGGCGCGTACAACAGCTTTTATGTTCCGTGTCTTCGGAACCGTTGTAACATATTTCCATTGCAGGGTCTGAAATAAATTTTTTTTAAACTATATATTGAAAATTCTATTAAAATGTAATATTCTATGCACTAACCATTCCTCCCATTGTAATGTACTACTAATACCGGTAAATGGATATGTGTCTATTCTTGTTACAGGGCTTTATTTATGAGAGCTTCCAATGCAATAAGAATTTATTATCTACCTATTGATCAACTTTCAGTGCAGACCTTTATAAAAAAAAAATAACATGACCACCAAAAATCAGGTATACAAAGTCTGGGAACTGTGATACTTCAAATTTCTTTTATATAATTCATGGTTACCTAATTAAAAAAAAATGATCCACATTGTTGTTACAGACACTTGGTGAGTCATTACTAATAACTGATAAGTCACAAAGAAATGCCATTAAGATAAGCAACAGAAAGAAGTGCAATGCCTATTCAATCAGAATGTGGTTGTGACAATTATAAAATTCTGCATGTAGCCACACTTCAGACAGAAAGGTGCCAATTCTTTGGAATCAAATACCTGTGAATTTTCCTGCATGCAAGTGAAACAGGTGGCATTTAACATACTATTTTTAAAACCCAGAATCACTTTTAGTGCAGCAAATCATGACATGGTGTCTGATTGAGACAGAGTACATTGAATGTATATGATTTTGCACAGGGCCGCTGAGCAACCATAATTGTAAATACCATTTTTGAATAGTTTAAACAGCAGATTAGTTGATGTTAAATATCATTAGCAATTATTTCAACTCTTTCAGAATACCTACCTTGACAACAAAAACAGCAAGTACTTCAATAACAGATGATTCAAAACAACAATTTGAGAATATAATTGCAAAAATATTTTTAGATCTTGAAAATTACACAAGATTGACAGAAATAATCTTAATTGGGTACTTATTACAAAATTATCTTCCATACTTTATAGCAACTAAAATAATTTAAAAAGACAAATGATAGAAAATTGACAACTCAAACACTTAATTTATATTCCAGTAGCCAACAGTTATAACTAATAAGTACTATCAGGGATCCCAAACAACCAATAATAGAGGCCACAAGTCCTTTTGCATTCAGGTAATTCGTTGAACACTGACCCCATTCCCTTGAAGCATATTTTACCAGTAGTATTCCTGGAGTTCTATTAGCACTGGCAATTTACTCAATTATAAATTTACAAATTAGTAAATCCTACCAGTTACTAAATCTCACTACTTTAATATTAAAATAATTAACATACTTAATCATACATTTGAATCCACTGAGTAATAAAATATTATTATTTCTCTATCTAGACAACAGGGTCATTACAAGTCAGTTACATAAGACAAACACTCAATGTGTTATGACTATAATCATCACATACAAAACTGAATACAAAGTAAATATTTTAGGTATGCATGATAGATTTTTGAGTAAACACAACTACCTTAGTGGTGGATAAAAGTTTATTGTTGAGATGCAGTGGTACGAGAAACTCTATTCAGACTAACAGTCAGTGCTCAGACCCTACTTCTAATGCATGTTTCCATATATACTTTTCATAATATACTTATTATAGCAGCTTATTAATACATATTTCCTTTTAATTTTTCGATATCCTATTCCACTAAGTTTGGTTCACAGGGACACTAAATAATTAACCTTAACCATTCAAATATGGCGTTTATTGCATGTCATCAAAACGCAAAATTAAACACATTCTCATATAAGAAATTATCTTCCCTTGGATTGATACTGCTTTAGAAATTAATGCCTGCCTATTATAGAGCAAAAAATTAAACACTTAAAACAACCATTAGCAAAATTATTGTAAAATAACAATGCTACATATATGTGTTTATTTTGCATCAGTTGTAGAAAAGAATGTGTTTTCTATGGATTGCAAGGGCATGTGTGATGTTAGCTGAATTATATATATAATATGTTTTGAAGTAACTGAAAGTAAACTTATATTTAGTTACAAAGGAAAAATAATGCATTGTTGCTTTTGTTTTATTGCGACTAAAGTAAGCTAGTATATTTATACATCTAACTAGATCAAATACTCTTTTAATCAGATTTGACTGGCAAACTTTCTTGTGTAGGCTCAAATTAGGTTTAAAGTTGTTAAGACTAATTTTCTCTTGAGTAAAAAAAGGCAAAAAATAAAATATTGCCTCATTATCAAAGGATACGTTATGTAGTTATGTGTCATTAACATCATTCTTAACCCCTTTAAATCACAAATTTTTCAAATGAGTCTGTTCATACTAAAAACAGATTTCTTCTTGCCAATTTTCTATTTACGGGTAAAAAAAAAAGAAAAAAGTGAATTCTTTAAATCAGAAAGATTTTTTGCAGTTAGCTATATTAGGTAAAATCATTTCGGATTAAGTTCTTTTAAAAATACTCTGTTCCAATGACTCTTTTCATCTATGTAGTTCAGTACTTGTTTTCTTGCGAATTTTCTCTTGGGTAATGAAATAGTAAAAATAAAATAATGCTCTGACAATGTTCACATGGATAATTACAGTATATTACATTTCTGCTTTACATTAAAGAAAGAATATTCAAAAGTTCTTTAAAACAAACATGATTCTTAACAAATGCAATATTTTTTTTCAGGGACTTTTTTATGCTATGTTCGTTCTTTGCCTTGGGCAACATTTTTTTATTTGCTAGAATTCTTTAGCTTTAAGATAGTAACAAAGTAGCTCTATTATCAAAGGACTCTTTTATGCAGTCATGTATTAGCCAACAATATTATTCTTAAGCATTCTTTAAACAGTTTTTCTTGAATGACTACTTCCCCAAGAATACTATTTTGCTTTGTTTTTTTAAGGAGATATCAGTCTCCATGAACTTCCTGTGCATTTCCACTTGGTTGAAAATATTTCCTGAGCATGAGATCTTTTAAATATTTTAAGGGAATATTTAAAGGCTGAACCTGACATCTGAAAGTTTTGTCTTACTCTTGAAATAGTTTACTAGGTTTCAGTTTTAATTGGTAAATCCAGGAAATTTGCACACTCAAGTAGCCAGCAAAGTGTTATGTCTGGATTCGTGGTTGGGCTCGTCTGATTGATAAAAAATATCTACTTAATACTTATTACACCCTATTATCAATTACTCCGGAATTTCATGTGATAAAACTGATGCAGCATATATCCTTGTTTTAGGGACTTTTTCCTCATCTCCAAACATCGTGGATGTCACTTATGGCAAAAAAATGGGAAACAATCGCAAACGAAAAAACATAGCAAATATTTGTTCACCAATAAAATGCAAATTTGCAGCTAGGTAGGAAAACCCATAGTTAACTCCAGAAATTTAATTCCTAATGGAAATGTTTTAACAATTGAATTTTAAATATTTATATTCAAAATACAATCTTTTTATGTATTTTACTAAATATTTGGTTAATCATTATGAAAATATATAAATTATATTAAGATTTCATTTTCTTGTATAGTCAGAAAACTATATTCATTCGTAAACTATTCATCCTTGACCATTTAAGACTAAATGCTTGTTCTGACACAAGTAAAATTTTATCAAACCATTACCAGACTTGTTGTGTTTGTTGCAATTTTAGTTGTTGTTGGGTGATTATGTATAAGTAGAAACTTCTAGCACCACTGCTGATAATATGAAAAGGTACCTCAATTGTTAGGAACAATTTTGTGGGAATTTCAAGTATTCTCAAGCATTTCCCACACAAGCTTTACATTACTATTATTCTTTCACACAATACCCGAAACCCTTTAATCTCTATTAAGTACACTACGTGAAATCATAAAGCTATTATGTTAACTAGTTAATGTTTCATATTAGGATAATACAACCAGGTCCTTAGTTTTGTCAAACCTGTTTACTTACAAAACACTGGCGACCCAAAGGGTCCCAAATGCAGATATTTTAATTAATTCTGGTTTTTGATATACATCTTTACAGTTTTAGAGACAGGTGGTTAAAAAACACTCTTACCATGACTTAAATTTTCTGGTACGATATGTGGGGATCCAATTTTGTTAGTTATAAAATAGTCTCTCGTCGCCGCGCAACCTGTCCCCATATTGTTTTTACTCGCCGTTCGAACAGGTGCGAGAAGAAACACAAAAATGCCTATGAAAATCCCGGACAAAAGTGTCTGTCTGTTTACGTATAAATCCATTTTGGAGCAGAAAAAGTATATCGAAACAACTGGCAACGTAAAGAACGAATATTTATCGAATGTAATGTAGAATTTAACTAAGAAATCG
This sequence comes from Phoronis ovalis, assembly GCA_028565635.1. NCBI lineage: Eukaryota > Metazoa > Phoronida > Phoronidae > Phoronis > Phoronis ovalis. The sequence goes on along the minus strand of JAOXYB010043915.1, from coordinate 6,485 downwards.
CGAGATCTTCATATATACTCCACTACATCGTCCTACTCAGGTCCTACTGATCTGGTCTATCAGGTAGATATTGCATTTCGATTGGTTGAGCAAATGATGTCAGATGGCGCTAAATCAAACAGATCAAAACTGATTAACCCAGAAGAATTCAATACGGATAAAATTCAATATAAATCAGAATTTTTTGTGATGTAATCACTACCTTTTAAAAAAAATATGCAAACTCTCAATAGAGCATTAGAAAATGTTTTTACTGAAACTCTGTTGGAGATATTTTGTGGTATTGAGTTAATCTTGAAATCGGTTAATTATAAAATTAAATTTAATACTGCTTCAGAACAATTATTACACTATCTTTATTTGATACAAGATGTTTGTATTCTCACCTATAAGCATGCACAATTTCCTTAAAAAACTGTTTGTGCAATTTTATTTTAAAATAAGTAACACGAGCAACTCCCTCTATTGGCCAATATTCAAATTTGTTTCATTTCAAAACCTTGAGACTAGAGAATTAGTTTGTAAATAAAAAGTTGAGGATTTTTAAAATATAGTGGGTAAAACTGCTTTATTTCAGTCGTCAGACTTCAAATTACAAGACAAAAAACACAAGATTTACAATGTTCAATCAGGGTGTAATATTTATAATTGAACACTACAGACTAAAACCTCTAGAAAGTATGTTACATACACTTGCCATTTAACTTGGATAAAAAACAGATTCATAATTCAAAAAGTAGTAAGCACTCTTTCTATAATTACAAATCCCTAGGATTCATTATAGCTATTTGTACATTGGAGCTGATCCATTAAAAATACCAAGGTGGGACCTGAAATAATTATGACTATGGGGGTACAGGAGTTGTATAGAGTTTCAATAAAGGGGCTGGGGGGGGGGGGGTTTAGAAAAAGTAATGACAAGCTAATTTTTATGAGGGCAAAAAGCATTCAGGCACGTCTCCCTGATAATTTTTAATGGAACAGCCCTAATTAAATCTTGGTACCTTGTCATAAGTAAATTAGTTGTCAAGACTGCAATTATCTTGAGATTACATCAATTCGATCTGTTGCTTAGTAAGTGATAAAAATTTTATTTGCCTGGTATGAGACTGAAAATGGTAATTATTTAAATTCATCATTCACTGCTATTTACATTGTCCTTTCTAAAAAAAACTTGATCTGGACGAAGAAAATGTGTAGAGAATTGACCACATGATATATACCCTCCAGAATGACCATTATGATTATTTTTCTCCTGCCTAATAATTTATACAAAAGTCAGTTTTGTGCGAGACACATTAACATGCCAGACATTTAAATCTTCATACGTTTCAATACATTCATCTATCTGTGAAGGCTTGTATCCTTTTGATGAGCACCTTTCTTGAACATCTGAGATCTTCACCGTTCTTGTGCCTTTCTGTGGTGCCATTTCACAAATCACACCATAAATCAGATCAGTGACATTAGTTGTCCTACAAATAAAGTCAACAACTGAATATGACAGCACAATCTGGGAAATACATCCTATTGAACTATGCGGTTTAGTGGCACTGTATATCCTAAAAAGCTATTTATACCACTAATATTGAAATAGGCATTTTGATTTCTATTTATTTTGGCATCATAATCAAGGGTGCCAAAACACAGACTGCAAAATACAAAATTTCAACAAAGTTACATTTTGATGGAAATAGCAACAAAAGGAAATCCCTTGTGGCAACATTACCTTTGTTGATCTTGTGAGGTATTCAAGGAATCTTTTGACATCTCCATAAGCCTCATTGCTTCATTCACATCCTCTTTTTCTACTTGGTCTGCCAAGCGCAAACGAGCCTGAAAAAAAAAAAATTTTGTACACTCCACAGCAACAAACAATGTAGTATTTTTGCAAACTTACTGATATTATAAAGCTTTGTCGATGTTCCAGTAATTTCCCTTGCAGATATTAGTTTGTAACTAGTTGATTTTAATTTGAAATATTTATACAATTATAGCAATTATTTAAATTTTATAGCACACTAATTAGCCAATTAGTAAATAGAGGAATACTTAAAAATACTTACAAGAGCTGTTGACAGACGTAAAATTGCAAGCAGATTACGAGCAGATGTGAAGGTCATATCCTTATTATTCCGAGCCTCTTTACGCATTTCAACATACGCTCCAGTAATATAGTCTGTCAAACCTTCAGGAATACTGGGGGTCTTTGTTTTACACAAAGCTATATATCGACGCATCAATTTCATATCAATTGGTTTAAACTGTTGTGGAGGTTGAACGTTGTGCTGGTGCACGTACGTGATATGCTGTGCTAACCTGTAACAAAACAAAACTTAGTTGTCCGAAGCATTAATTCACTTTAAAAGTTTAAAGAGAAAAGCATTCACAATAGACTATTACTGTATTTAATGAAATGGCAAAACCAGAAACGAGAGAAACGATGCCCGTCAAAATGCAACAGCACATTGTAGATGTTTACAAGACATGTTAAACTTCCTCTGCTTCCTTTTATCTGTATGACTCGGTAACTGCTGTAGTTACTTGTAAAAGTCAAATATAGAATGTTGAAGAATAAAAAATAAAGCTGTCCTGATTTTTTTTAGCTGCAAATTATCACGATAAACTTCAAAATAGCAAGGAAAAAGCTACTTCACTGGTAATAACAGTGAATAAATGAAACAAATTACCTCAAGTCATTCTCTCTGTCAGCCTTATCACGAAGCAGCCATAATAAGTCGAACCTGGAAAGTAACGCAGCCGGTAACTGAATGTTGTGTTCAATAGACTTTTTAGGGTTATATCGACCATATGCTGGGTTAGCTGCTGCCAGGATAGACACACGAGCATTCAAACTTGTCATTATACCAGCCTGGAAAAAATAGAAAAATATGTTTGCTGACTGAAAATTAGTTGCAATTGACAATTTCTCACGGATATGGCAATCAAATTGAAAACTGTTGTTTTTTAAAGTTTAAGTTAAAGTACCATAAGAAACAATAAATTTAGCTATTAGGGAATAAAAATTATACAGGATATATTACAAGCACTTTATTTCAACAGTTGTTCGGGTAAAAACCTAAGACTTTTCTTCATTAACATTATCCACTAGTAACAGTTACCTTAGCAATGGAGATTGTTTGCTGTTCCATAACTTCATGAATAGCTGTGCGATCACCATCCATCATTTTATCAAACTCATCAATGCAGCACACACCCTCATCAGCCAGAACTAAAGCCCCTCCTTCCAGGATCATCTCATTGGTAATAGGATCCTTCATCACCGCAGCAGTAAGACCAACTCCCGAGGAACCACGTCCAGTAGTGTACTGACCTACAAAATGAATTTACATAATTTTCCAAAGGAATATTCATTATCCTTCAAAGCAAATTATTTAACCTCAGTGGCATATTTTACTTCCTCATTTTCTGGATCCCATGCAGATGTCACTAACAATAGTTGATTAAACTGTACATCATTTCACATACCATGCAGTATTACTTCAAAAGTGCTAGAGGATTATGTTCAGAAATTTCTTTGCTTCCTATCCAACTCAAAATGACACACTTAACAAGTATGGGTAACATAATTAAAAAAAAATCAGTGTTATACAGTCTATACTGTTCAACTATCAAGAGTACTCACTTCTAGGTGCGAGACGATCAATGTAAGATAACAGTTGACTTTTTGCAACACCGGGATCCCCCATCAGACAAATATTTATGTTACCTACAAAAAAGTCATACAACTAAAATGATTGTCATTAATAAAGTTTGAATATATATCCTTGATCTAACAGTTCTAACTTTAATAAAGACTATTCTATTAAAGTTACTACTCAGATGGGGGCGTACAAAGTTTCGGTTATTAGGGTACAAAAATTGTACCACTAACAACTTAATGAAGACGGCGAAGAAATAGTCTGTCTCATGTGTACACATACATGTAGGGTGACAATCTAATATATTCCTGGTGGAACAAGCATAACATATTTATTTCGAAAGTCATTATCTTCTTACACCATATTTTTACTATAAAGTAGTGAGGCATACCTCTGATTTTCATTCCTTTGGGAGATCGGTCAACTCCTCCTACTAAAAGAAGTAACAGAGCTTTCTTCACATCTTCATGCCCATAAATTTCAGGTGCGATACTACAAGCCAGCTTTTCGTAGAAATCATCTTCAGCTACCTTTCTCAACTCTTCATCAGTTAGTTCTTCCATAGCCATCTCATCATCTTCTGTTTTATTCATTCGTACAATACGCTGAAAAATAAAAGAACACCATTTTTGATTGTAGAAGGTTTTCTATGTTAATCTTTGCAGTTTATAAGCGAACATTTTATTTGAAAAAAAAAACTAGCCACTTTTCACTGCAACCAATAAACCAACATATACACAGCTTTAAGCTGTACAGGGGAAAGGAAGATGCTTTTTAAAAATCACACTATCCACACTTATAACATAAAGTATGCTATGCCAGTTGGTCTCAAGTTTTGCTTATGTTAATAGTATTCCAACTGCAAATGTAACATTGTTGAATATTGCTCTAAAGCCCTACTTACATGAGCCTCCATGAACGTCTCGGACAGTAAGCCCTGTGACATTTGCCTATAACCCTGTCTCATCATTGGTAGGAAAATACCAGTCACACTAACATGATCTCCCGGTTGTACTAGACGCGTGTTCTCTCCTCGACAAAAAACCGTCATACTACGAGGAATGTTACCCACTGGCACTTGGTCGCTCTGAAAGAAATTAAGCAAAGCAAAGTTGATAATACCAGCAAATATTCTATCAATACTCCTTTAACTCAATCATAAATGTAATGTCGTCAACAACTACTAAGAGTCCAAACATAACCAAAAACCTATATTCTTGTAGGTGTTGTGCTCGAACTATTTATAACTTAGGTTGCCAGTACCGAGCAAAAATATTTGGCTACATTTATTGTAGGTGACTGCAGTTCCATTTGTATAATGATCAATTAAAAATATTTTTTATTTATAAATAATTATGTACTGGCCTTGTATTAAAATTTTACATAAGCCACCTAACACCTTAATTGGCCGATAATGTGTGTGTGTGCAGCAGCACAACATGTATATTTCTTAAAATTAAGCACTTACATGTTCTTGTATTTTCAGTTCCTGGAACTTGACAAATTTTGACCCTCGAGTCTGCAAATATAGTCTACCCCCAGATCTATTTGTTGTACATTCCTGACTTGGACAAGTCAACAGAGGCATGAATGTAGGTGAACCAATCTAAAATGACAAACAGGAAATTGTACAGCAAGCAAAACACATATTAGTAATAAAGTTGGCATGATCCGTCTACTACAATATATAATGTTAATGCACAAAATACAGCTGTTTCTGTTGCAGTAAAGATTATTTTTTCTGCAATAAAGTGCCCTTTTCCCATATAATACCAAGGCAAAATAATTATTATTAAATCAGAAACAAGAGCACCAATTACTGCTCTGACTTTGACACTAAACATGTCAAGTCAGTTACAGGTACCTGCACTAGAGGTCTCAACCAGCGATGAAAGTGTCACATGAGCATAAAAGAATTAAATGAACATTCATGAAGCTAATCAATACACTAAGCTGAAAAACCTACTGGCTGATAAGTCTCTGACCCACACTGGTCACATGTGTACGTTGCTACCACCATCATGGGTTTCACTTCAGTTGCTCTGGTAACAATGCCCTTCACACAGACAAGTTTACCGATACTGTCAGCTTTGACTTGTCGCACAGCACAATGTTTTTGTGATTGTGAAGCTTTGAAGTAGATTTCACTGTAAAGAAAAATAGAAGTGGCAAGTTAAAGGAATGTACTTATAACTAGAAAATTTAATTAGAATCAGTTGGGGTTTTCAACTTGCAGATACCTTTTACACAAGAAGCAAATGTGCAGCATGCGCAGGAACTATATACCTCTGTTTTACCCCATTTACAAGGCAATAACACAGTCCCAATCCGAATATGTGTTTACACGGATATTGTTCAAGACAGGATTTGTATCTGATTCCCATGATAGCTTGTCAGACCGATTGACAGTGAACTTTCATAACTGTGTACGACAATCCTTATCAGGATTGCCATCAGGATACACTGTGATCTCTATATTATTGCTCAGTGTAAAAGGGGTATTATTTTTAATTTATGGCTTTTGAACTATTAGAAATTGACAGCTTAGGTGATCACATTTCGTTAATAGAAGCATATGCATACAACATGAACCTAGACGCAAACAACATCAGGTCATCTCTGGGATTCATCATTTCACTTATGATTTTAAAATTGAATATTGAAATTATTAGGATTGCCACATTAGTACTAGAGGTTAGCCGATTAACCAAGTTGAAGAAATACTCACAAGCGTCTCATTAGTTCCGAGGGATATTTATTTCTGGGGTCACGTGTACCTTCCTGTGCATCAGGGTGAAAACGTTGTTCCATAATAAGACGATG
>JAOXYB010043904.1:0-10537 GCA_028565635.1 Phoronis ovalis | reverse complement strand
ATTCAAGATTAATAGATAAATGTGTACCATAATTCAAGATTAATAGATAAATGTGTACCATAATTCAAGATTAATAGTTAAATGTGTGCCATAATTCAAAATTAATAGGTAAATGTGTACCATAATTCAAGATTAATAGATAAATGTGTACCATAATTCAAGATTACTAGTTAAATGTGTGCCATAATTCAAGATTAATAGATAAATGTGTACCATAATTCAAGATTAATAGTTAACTGTGTGCCATAATTCAAGATTAATAGGTAAATGTGTACCATAATTCAAGATTACTAGATAAATGTGTACCAGAATTCAAGATTAATAGTTAAATGTGTGCCATAATTCAAAATTAATAGATAAATGTGTACCAGAATTCAAGATTAATAGATAAATGTGTACCATAATTTAAGCACAAATTTTTAAATTTGTTTCTATCTTGTGCTTTTTAAAATTTGAAAGATGCTTGATAGGGGTCCATTATAAGTAGTAGAAGTTTCCTGGAAAGTCCTTCGGCTTATTCATCTGAAGCAAAAATTAATAACCTGCATCCTTAATTACTTTAGTTCGCTTTAATATTTGTAATTAAAGAAGTCAAAAGTAGTAATATCGGATGATCAGCAGTTAGCTTTCATCAATACCAGGCGGTGTATTTATAGACGTCAGTAAATTGGCTTATAAATTCGTAGTATTTTCAGAATTATAGTATCAGATTGAAGACAACCGTCATTCAACTGTACACACGTTCAGGTTTTCTTCGGAAGGTAAGACTGTTCATTTCTCTAGTCGCTATGGAAAGTTGCATTACTCTTACTAACATATGCATAAGCCGCATCAATATACTAATTAAAGTTCAATTCCAAATAAACCTTGTTTTTGGTATCTTAAACCAATTTTTCTGTTTTGATGCAATATGAAATCAGGAAAGCCAAAGCGGTCTTACAGGCATTTGATAATGTGCATATTTGAATGTTTTGTGTATGCTTTTCAACTTGGGCCTAATTTTAAAAGTTAGCTGGCGACAGGTAAGACACCTGTGAAAACCCCAGAGACATCTGTCGCCAGTCAACTTTTACTCCATGTAAAAATCAGTCCCAATTCGAAAACCTTTTTATCCAAAATTGCTATATTAAAAATATTCAAATTTGCACACTATCAACTACCTCTAAGTGCCGTTTTGACTCTTATGATTTCATGTGTGCACAAACAATTGAAAAATGGTTTAAGAAGCCAAAAACACTCTTGATATTTATTTTGAATTACTATATACATGTTGGTGTATACATCACGGTACATTCTTTCTCACCATGTTTATTGTACAAGTCAGACTGCATTTTCTTTTCTTTATTTATTTACTTTTGAAATTGCAAACTACATCGATACTAAATAATATATGTTTTTAATCAGAATATATAGGGGTAGACGACGTAACTAATTTTTAACTCATAATCAGATAGCAACATTAGGATACACTCCAGTCTAAATAAATCCATCCGTTAATGTTCCGTACCTTCTCAACTAACGTCTGGGCTTAACCATAGTTGCTATATTCCTTCAATTTTGCAAGAACGAAATAATTACGTCATTAAACTTTTAACCCGACTTTGATGATCCATCGTCGCCTACCACGTCTATTCTATCATTATGACTCATTCTGAATAGGTATCGCCGGGAGCTTGCTTTTTGCTTAGCGGACTATAGAATAACTCCGGCAGAACAGAATGTATGTCTTCGACCCCGTGTCCGCTTAGTCCGCTGTTATACCTATAACTGCAAGCTGCAATTTGATTGGTTTCAAGATTTTCTTGACACTTTATATAGATATAAAGGCATTATTTTGCTTCTGTCTTTCGAGATAATAAATGAAAATTGACTATGGTTAAGCCCAGACGTTAGTTGATAAGGTACGGAACACTAACGGGTGGATTTATTCAGACTGAGTACATTCTTTCTCATCAGGTGTATTGTTTGCATCTAGCTGCTTTCAATATCTGCACGTTAAACAATTTTTTGTTTTAGAAATCATCATGAAGTGGTTAGCAATCCTATTCGTTGCAGCATTGGTCGTCCAAAATTATGCCCAATGTCTTCCCCAATTTCCAATTCCGTGGCTTTGTGAGCCCGGAGGACAGCGGGTCCGGGTAAGCATTTGCTCGATAATTTTTAATGTAAAAATGGACCTTTGTGACTCAGTGCCACCTCTGGTACCAGCATAATATATTTACCTGAATATACAGTACCAGTATTTATAAACTTAACGTCTTTACTGAGAACGGCCAGAGAACGGTCTGAGGACGGCCGGAGTATGGCCAGAGGACGGTCAGAATACGGTCAGAGTACGGTCAGAGTATGGTGTGAAAACCTGCTGTGACTGACATTCATCGTTCCTTCACGAAAATTTTACGAACGCTTTCAGTTGTACTCGCTTACTTTCGGACTAGTTCGCCCCAGATTAGATACTCAGTAGGACCGTTATTATCCATTATTAGCAAATAAGATTATTATAGTATATTTAGAACACATTTATTGCACATGTGGATGCAGTAACGGGAAATTCGTTACACTCGACCACGAAATGATTTAATGATATAATCAGCAATCGTCATATAACAGTAGCAGGTTTTTGCTGTGATATTTATCGTAGCTGTGATATTTACATTCCTTATTTTACAATTAACGCCTTTTATTTTTTTGCCGCTCACAATTACAGGCACACATGCATGAAAAGATTACTAATTAGATATGTAACGGGAATTATTAGAATTATTCCAGTGACAGGGATTTCCTATAATTATGTTGTTCTACTGACTTAGAACAACCGATACACAATTGAAGATGTGCGCATTTATTGGTAATGGTGTATCTGTGTGAATTAAAGGAATGCTGTTGTAATTATATAGGCTTTATATTGCCGCAGAGAATCCATATTGACAGTCAACCACGCATGTTAAACAGCTGGGTTTGCCTTTCAACTAGAAGTCGATACCTGCATGGTGTAATAAATAGCAAAATAAATTAACAGTAATTTAGTTGAATAATACTCTGCATTTATTTGAACATAGAAAACCTATTTACAGCATAACGTATTTACATTCCGTATTACCTATTAACAAGATGTTGATATATTGAAATGAATATTTTATTTTTAATATAAATGCAAGTTCTATGTTATTCGAGTCCAATTAAATGTCACCTAAAAATTAATTATTACGCAACAATACAGTTTAATTTCTGGTAGAGTGATTTGAAATATTGCACATCAGAAACCAGTTGCCTCGCCTTTCTTCTCGATAATAGCCGGGATAACTTTTTGTTTGACATGGTCAATGTACCGGTTGCACTTTGCGATCGTCATGCGCTTGCTGAAGAAGTATCTCATTCCGTCTGCGAGCTGCATCTTTAAAGTAGAAAATCCACAATTCACAATATAATAACAGAGTTATTTATTATAACTAACCTAATTTCTACGAAACTACTAAACTACTAAAACGTCCTCTATATAGTTCCTTCCATTATTTGTTTTACAGAATTTAAAAAATCTACAAAATGACTTAATTTTCTTTCGATTAAACCTTTGCTACATGGTTTGTGCAGTTAAGTGGAATAATCAGTTGTTAACAAGAAGCAACCCGCATATTTCTGATATTTTACCTTTGAATGCGGTTTAACCCGACGTCTGATGTGGTATTTTAATTCAGTCCATACGTTTTCTATGAGATTGGCGTCGGGTGATACTGCTGGTGTCTTCCACCAGTTTATATTATTGCCTGTTTATAATATTCTTGCATTAAAGACTAGTGTGCTTTGGATCATTGTAGTTAAACGTGAAATGCGCCGAAAAGTTACAGTACAGTATGTACAGAAAGTACCCAGTGAGGTGTTCATATCGTGATCATATAAGACCAGATGATGATAAGCACCTCAAAATGTCTTTGTTATATGTCGGTCATGCTGTTCACATGATTTAATCCAATTTCACATTTAAGTGCACTTAGATAATCCTATAAGCCTTCTTAGTTATATTAGTTTAAACTTAATATTTCCGTCGCTCTTTTCTTATAGTCTCTACTGAAAGATGCGGGTGCCCTGTACAGAGAAATAAAATAATAAGTAAAAAATAATACTCTATAAAAACATTTCAATACATTACCTTTATTGTTTCATTGTTTGAAATTTTGCGGTTTTTGTAGCGGCACAGCTGTAAAAATAAAAGAATCTTGAGCTTCGGAATTGTCACGTGGAAAACAAAAAAAAACAATAACATTTATTTTGTAAACTCTGATTCGTACATAAAGCAGATATTGAATACATCTACCGTTTGCTTCCAGTAACTTCTGAAGCTCTGAAACTGACATCTTGTCATCTTTTCTAGTTCCATGGCCTCAACGATAGTGATTCCCGGATTCCTAGATATAGCGTGATTATTGTCTTTCGCCATCCCCCAGCCTTCCCACGTTTTAATACACCAAAAATACCTACGGTTAAAACACTATGAACCCCCCCCCCAGTCAAAATGTCATAAATTACTTTTGGCTTGTACCCATTTCTACCCGGAATCAAAATGCGTTCCTTAACATATGCTGAGTAAACCATAATAATAAATGTTATAAATTGCCGGAGAGAAATTGTGAACAGGTCTATGGTATGAACTTCATTTTTGAGAAGACATTTAGTTAAAATAATATCGTACACATAGCGACTGACCAACGCCATACACTTGCATGTACGCATTTGAGCAACCGCTGAAAATTACCAGATATAACATTTTCTGACGAAATATATTCATTACAAAAACTTAAATTGGATTTTTTTTTGTAGATTATGACGAATTAATGCATTCAAATTAGCGGTGAATAATGAAACATTTAAAATAAATAACCATTCTTAGGGCAAACATTTGTAAAACTCAACTATTTATCTCACTTCTAGTCAAAATAGGGGATCGAGATATCCAGCTGTTGTTGCATGGTACACATTTGATGCGGGCTACCCGAAGAGTTACGGCTATCGTCGATATTTCATCGTAAACAAGATCGGAATAAGAGGATTTAGCTTTATCCAATGATTGCAACCGTACTCTGGCCGTTCTTCGTCCGTACTCCGACCGTCCTCTGGCCGTACTAAATTAAGTTTATAAATACTGGTACCGTACATGATTTTCAGAAAGCACTGAGTCAAGAGGTTATTCTTTTTAAAGTAAAAAAAGCGTTCAGCGAAAAGCGAAACATGGCTATGATCTTATTGTACAGTCTTTATTGACTAATGATCAGTACAAATCTCATAAGTCATTATTGCTGTCGTAAGTCATTATACCAATTTTTTTGCTTAGGGAGGTTAATATGTTAGAGGTTCTGAACATTATTCCGAGTGGAAGCCGAAATACAATAAGTTTAGCTAGAAACAACTTTTTTCCGAGAGCAGTTAAGAAGAATTGCTTTGGCAGTAGGCAATTAAATACTTTAAAAAATATGTAGTTAAACCTTAAATCCTGCTAAAGTTAAAACATGTACTAACAGAATATTTATTATGGTATAATCTTGTAATTATAAGTTTTATTTTATACAATGCAGTGTTAATATGAAACAGGCGAAATCTCAAGGCTAGCTCCAGCTCCCAGATATATTTGTATTGACTTCCCAACTGCTTGGCTATTGCGCATAATATCACGTGTTCGTACTTATCACCATAACATCGCGACTTTAGAATCACGACCCACAAGCGCTGCAGATGTGCAGCACAGCATGATTTTTGTCAGATATGTTTTCGCCTGCTGAATTTATTTGATTCTCAGAAAATTAATACTTATTTTGTTCTTTTATTTTATATGTGCAGCAGAAAAAGCATCGAAGCAATTTGAACATTTTATGGCGACAAACTGTGCAAATTTGAAAACAGGTTTTGCGCGATAATCTTTTATTTTTTAATTCTAAAAGTGACTGCCAACACCAACATATGATTATTGATCAGACCAGTATTCGAATGAAATGGTTATGTTATGGGCAAAAGTTTACGTCTAATTTGGGTAATCAGATAAATTTAAGTTATACATAAGCCAGAAAAAATGCACGAAAGTGATTTGGGAAAAGTCTGAGATAAACTACAAAATTTGTGGAAATTGTACTCCCGGGGGGGTACTCAAGGTATATTTGGTGGGAGTTTGTATACTTAATCTTCTTACTGTATTTTTTTGGACTGCTACCGTTAAGAAATTTAAAAATTTGGATTGCTACCCGCTGCTTACAGAAAATAATTTGGATTAATTTTAGGATTGTATCCATAAAACGATTTTTGGAATTTGGTATGTATCAGTCAGTTTGCGTAAAAATGGATTGCTACTCAAATATTTTAAAATTTTGATTGCTACCCTTTTATTTCACAAAATTTGGATTGCTACCCTTATATTTCAAAACATTTAGATTAGGTTTGCTACCACAAGCTAAAATTTTGGATTGGGTTCCGCGGCACATCCCCGTATTCAAAAAACCTTGAGTACACCCCGGGGACTGGATTTATTGGCAAGATGTCTGTGCCCCGGTCTGCTCCACAGACTAACAGACGGATTTCCAATTGTAAGGTTTGTAAGCTACGTCACACTCCAATACGCATACACGTTATGTAAGAGCTCGCTATTAAAAGTGGGTAAACTTTTTCTATGTAGGATTTGAGCCCTGAGGATGTCATAGAGAAACTGAAAGCAGTCAATCACGTTAGTCGTCAACTGAGAGCACTGCATGAGCGCCTGAGCCAAGCTGAGGACGATAATTAAGATGCAGTAATGCTACACGCTGTTACTCACGCCGACGGACTGTGACTCGAATCGGAAAATCTATTAACTATGCTTATATTTATTATAAAGAGTGCATTCTTTTCTGAATTTCTTTATTCACTTTCTGTTTTGGGTTGAGGAAACAATAAATACTATTTGGCTTGCACAATATTCAAGTTTACATTAAGTTTCATCTTCAGAATACAGAATTTGCTTTTTTTTAGCAAGTCTATGTAGCCTGGACAAGATTGACACTGTGAAACAAGTTAGCACATTCACCCACTTATTATGCAAGAACATTTACCACAAAAAAACAAATCTAGAAGTAGTACAATATAGTAATAGTACTAGCAATAGTACTTGAAGTAAATGCAATTCTCATTCAGCTCTAGGCCCATGTGCAGTAACAACAAAATTTATTTCTACTGTTAAACAAACATATCATGGCATGAGCTTTATAAGTAGTCACTGTCTCGATCAAGAACTTTCTTATATAAGTTCTTTATACAACTTCCTCAAAATGTTCCTAAGCATATACTGTGCCTAATTATTATTCACGACCAATTATCGGATGACAGGATTCGTCGAAGCCACGAGCCTGCAAGAGTATTACTGCTTGGGTGATCTCTCCCATTGGTTCCAGCATTGTGAGATAAGCCTCTGCAGACAACCTCGTTTCAAGTTCTGTGCAACCTCAGTAGATACAAAGAATGCTGCAAACATAGCAGCTTTGTCGGTGAGATGTTTCCAGAATCAAATAAAGGCAACTTGCATTGCCTGTGTTATATAATTAAATTAAAGTCATTAATTACACCAAAGTACTGAAAAAACTCCCATTATATGTACATGTATATAGCATGACAGAGTAGTACTCATTACTAATATTGTATTACTCATACAAGAACAAGACATTAAAGTTAAAAAAGGAATGAAAATAAAGTTCAACCAAAAAAAATTTGAAGATCTGATCTATTTTGGATGAGATGTATGTACATTTATTTATATAATTCTTTGTTGTTGTATCCAAATTTTTCATAAATAAGGACATCGCGGATAATATAAGCGTTTTTGTAACTCACGGTATATGTATGGAAAATTGTTTAGCCTCATCAAAAAAAATTCTCACGCTAACAAATTTTATTGGAAGAGATATGATAGAACAAACATTTGCTTACGTCGTTGCATTTGTTGCTTGTATAAGGACACAATTAATTTTTCCATCCAATTGTATAATGATTTCTTGTAACTTAAATCATTATAAAAAATTCCTAAACATTGCGCGAAGAAAATTACCTGTTATGAACTGAAGATTATTATGTATCGAACTCCCAGTTAATTTTTCGTGCAGGCATGACTAAATTTTTTTTTACTATTCCACTTTGTACTGTGCCCCCAGAAAATGTCATCTCACGAATGACAAAAATATGAACTGAAGATTATTATGTATCCTACTCCCAGTTAATTTTTCGTGCAGGCATCACTAAAAAAATGTTTACTATTCCACTTTGTACTATACCCCCAGAAAATGTCATCACACGAATGACAAAAATAATAAGCTTCGCCCTAGCTCAAATAATCCTATCAAATTTCGGTTTAGTTAAGTTTAAAAAGCTAATATTAGATTTAATCTCTTGCGCAATGATTTCCATTACAAACAAAAACAATTAAAAAAAACAGTACCAACGAGGAAAAAAAGAAAATATAAATTTATAGCCAGCCTTTGGACCAGCACTGCGCGGTTACATCAGTTGTGACCTTACGCCTGTTGCGTACCATATTGGTACGCAGTTTATGGTATAAACTTATTCTGCTAAAAGACAACCAATCATATAGTACCTAGATAACATTAATAACCACATGGATCAAATGTTGGATTCCCCTTTCGAACGAAAAATCGCGTGAAAAGCATACTTTTTTTTCAACCAAACGCGTAACGCGTGTTCCACGTTAACTGAGCGTATATATTTAGCTAAATATTGGCAAATAGGGTGTGGTTTTTAGCATGAGTTACAGACGCGTAAAAAGGGTATGTTTTTCAGCATCAGATGAAAATAAGTCCTGCATAAAACTTAGGTACTGGTCATAATTTACCACGGGGGGAGGGGCAAGGAAAAGCCAAAAATTGTCCCACCTAACATCTTTTACCCTTCAGCTTCTGAGGCCCTCGCCGGGCCAGGCTTAGAAAAAATAATAGTCGTACTCAACCCATTATATCATATACCATCAACTTTATTGCACTAGCTTCATACATTCTACATAATGTTATCTAATTATGAGACAAGTCCGAATTTATTTTTGGGAAGCAGTTAGGGCCAGGTAATGAGAGGCAACATTTTTTTATTTTTTGGTGCATTTTTATTTTCACCTTCGCCATGCACTGAATTCTCCTGAACAGTTATTAATCTAAAGAGTAAACGTAGAACAAATTAGCTTCAAATAATATTATTCAAATGGAATGTTCGTATTTTAATACATAAATATGAACGTTTTAATCTAGGTACATGTGTATAAGGTAAAATATCTAGTTGTGTTCTAGCAGTTCAATGGCTTGACTTGACTGCAAGTGAGATTACAAATATTGATGTTTTCTTTAATTTCTGAACAATTTTCGTTAACATTTTCTCTTTCAAGCCAGATCTTAAAATGTCTCTAAAAATGCACCAGAAGCTATATATTACATTCTAAATTTCATAATTTTCCTACTTGGGAGTGCCCCCGGACCCCTCTTCAATACATACATGTATCACCAGGCACTAAATAAATAAATAATAGGTTTTTTAAATAACACATTACCGAGCCATTCTTAACGGATAACAGAAACTGCAATGTGATTACTATATATTAGTACTTTATATAATATACAAGTACATCCCCTGGATACAATTAGGCAGTATGAATAATGTTAAGATGATAAAAACGTTGTTCCACAGAGCCCCAAGAATACTTGTTGTTTCAGTATTTTGACAGAATTTGGGCTACAGATTCCATCTATATAATTAACGAGTTTGAAAAATCTATTGTGTAGACTTTTTAGGAAGTTCTATAAATTTAGGTTATAGAGTATTTATGCACTGGGTAGTGATCAGCTCTTTATAGAATTAATTCATCAGATCCAGGATAGTGATTCATATTCGACGTGTGTTTCCTAGCAGTACAGTGGCTTCATCAGGTCAAATAAGTCTCAGTGTTTGGCTTGTTTGAAGCAATGTCTCAGCAAGGTCTCTAAAATCGTAAATAAATACCCATAAAAGTACCGAGAAATTTGATTTTATAATTTTTTGTGCAAGTCCTGGAGGGGGGGGGGTGTATTTTTTATGCACAATGCTTCAATTCTAATTTCTGACCAGTCCCTAATATATGTTTTTTATTGCATTCAAAATTGTATGAAGTTGTCTTTTTGGCAATTAATATTTAAACTATTCTACTTTAAATAATGCATTCGTTTAACTTTATGGAGGACATTCTATTCTCTATAAACTTAAGTTTTTATCCCCAGTCTCTGAAAGGGCGTGATTTTAGCTCAGGTCTGCCAAAGAGTATGATTTTTACTAAGTGGGAGGCCTGCCAAAGGGTAATTTTTTAAACATACAAGTCTTTCAAAGAGGTGCTTTTTAGCAGCCTATATGCGCGCTTATTAGCTTAGGGGATTTTTTTAAAATTTGTGTTCACGCATGTGGACCCACTTTTTACATAAGGCTTGACAATTTACCAGAGTTGAAAAAACCTACTAGACACAATATGAACCACTTACCAGTCATCATGATAACTATGTGT
>JAOXYB010043882.1:0-12588 GCA_028565635.1 Phoronis ovalis | reverse complement strand
GTCCGTGCGTGCCGGTGTATACCCAGTCGGGTACGCTCTTTCGAATGGCACCGGTCTCGCTCCTTAGCTGTGAACGGGTTTGTGAGATATGATACCTTGTGCGGTTACATTTATTGCCTTCTCATGATGTGCATATGTTCTTAGAACCACGCATTATACCTGCACACCCGATAATAATTAAGTTTTGTTTATAAATTTAACTATTTATTACATATGTGTTAATCCGTGAATTTACATAGCTGGTTGGTCAAGCTGTTGGTCCTGGCATTTCCACAGATTGCTCATTCATGACTAAAATTCGGACATTATGGTTTTAGAATA
The DNA here is from genome assembly GCA_028565635.1 of Phoronis ovalis. Taxonomy (NCBI): domain Eukaryota; kingdom Metazoa; phylum Phoronida; family Phoronidae; genus Phoronis; species Phoronis ovalis. Next base: position 12,267 of record JAOXYB010043882.1, on the reverse strand, counting down.
ATTATGGGATTTGCATATTCATTAAATTAATTATCTATAAAGACATGTTATATAATTATATACTTTCATGAAACATATAATGCGGTTAAGTTGTTGATCTAGCGGCGGTTTATTCTATCGGCTACTTTCTTATACTGCCGAAACTTCTATTGAAAATACTCCCTAATTGTTTCTACTGAATGAAATAATTAGAATTTAGGAAGCCACTGCTGTTGAGGTAAGATTTTTGTATCCTCCATTAAACAGGGATAGCTGGGATAGTGATGTACACTATTAAGCACTAGTCAGAAATTATTGGCACGGGAGGAGGTTGATGTAAATCAGGGGGTGCGAAAGAGAAGGGTGCGATTTTTGTGTACATAACAAAAGAGGGTTGCCGGCCATTTTCCATGCAAGGAGAAGCTAATAGCTGTACTCAACTCATATCATATATATGCAACCAACATCATTGTACATGCGTGCAGGATATGTTATCTTCATACATTCTAAATAATAATATTACCTAGGGACTGGTCAGAATTTATTTTTGGGCAGGGATGAGAAATATGAGAGGTAACATTTTTATTTTTGGGTGTCAAAACGGCACCCTGAGTGTCAGAGCCTATACATCTCAGCTTATGTCGGTTAAAACTTTCATATTTTATATATAGTTTCTAATCTCTAAATTTAAATGTTACATCTTATCGTAACTTCGTTTACGATAAGACGTACAATTTGAGAGGTGAGAGATCATAAAATACGAAAGTTTTAAACGTACTAACTATATATATGTATATAAGGTAATTAAAAGATCTAGTCGTCATTAGGGACTTGTCAGAAATTACCACAGGGGAGTGGTGCATTTAAAAAACATGGTGCACAAAAAAGTTCAACTTTCCCTTCCAGGACGCGCAAAAATGCACAAAAAATTATAACCCCCCTCCCATAAATTTGAGCGAACCGCAACTGGGTGTGTCCAGAGGCATGCCCCCGGACAAATGTTTACATATTTTACGTGATTTCCTGTAATCTGCATTTTTGCACTCTTTTTTGCCATGACACATTGCGCCACTTTTTATACCTTTAAACTTCTGTTGTATACAGATTGGAAATTTTAGAATAAATCAAATTTTCTGTTATCAGGCATGGTGGCATGTTATTTAAAAAATGTATTGTTTAGTTATTAAATACCAGGTGGTATGTATTTAAGGGGGGGTCCGGAGGTACTTCCGCGGGGGAAAATTATAGCTTCTGGTGCATTTTAGAGACATTTTAAATATCTGAATTGAAAAAAAATGCCAATTAAAATTGTGGTTCAGAAAATAAAAGAAAACATATACGTGAATATCTATGTCAAGTACTTTTAAAACTTGTTATAACACGACTAGATTTTTTATTTGATATACATGTACCTAGTTAAAACGTTCATATTTATTAAAATAGGATACAAACATTCCAATTGATAATTAATATTAATATTTGAAGTCTAATTTGTTCTACGTATACTCTTGTGAATAATAACTGTTCAAGATAATTCAGTTTATGGCGAAGGCCAAAATTAACATGCATCCTCTTTGGTATGCACCCAAAAATAAAAATGTTACCTCTCATTATTTTCTGGCCCTAGCTGCCCAAAAATAAATTCTGACCTCTCTCTGTGTAACATTATTATGTAAATTGTATGAAGGAAACATATCCTGCACAGATGTGCATTGAAGTTGATTGTATATGATATATAATAGGTAATATATAACAGCTATTTTAATACAATTTAAACAATTTAAAATTTTAAACAATATTATTTTATACAATTAAAATTGTATAAGCTCTGAGGCCCGGTAAGGGCCCAGCAGCTGCAGTGTAAATGATGGTATGTGGGACAATTTTTGGCTTTTTCTTGCATGAAAAATTACAACTCACCCTTTTCCCTTGCACAAAAAATCGCACTCCCCCCCCTTTGCCTTGCACAAAAATCGCAACCCCTCCTGTTTTGCACCAAATCCCCGTGGTAATATCTGACCAGTCTCTCAGTTTAATGACTTGTGTTTTCTGAACAATTAAGTAGTTGTCATTTTCTCTTTTTAATCAGGGGTGACTTATCGCAAACACTGTAAAGTTACAATTTCGTAAGTGATGACTTTAAGAAGATATAAATGATATAAATGATACTTGTGATAGTGATTAAGATGTAGTTGTAGCTAAAATAGGTAGTAGCTGTAATCCTGGAGGGGGGGGGGGATTTTGCGCTTCATGGTTTTGAAATTCACCAACCTCCCTGCGATAATTTCTGACAGTTCCTTAATACCCAATTCAAATCACAAAAAAAATTATTTTGATCATCTCAATTCCCCAACTTGACTGCAAATCAAGGTTCACTGCATAATCCAAATTAGAAGTATCGCACCTGTGCCTTTTATATGTTTGTGAAATAGTGAAGTGGAATAGGTGAAAGATAGATCATTTCAAGAGTTATTTTTATACAATTGCATTTCTTTTATTCCAGGTTTCCATAATCTGAAAACTTGTTTAAAATGTAAGTTTTACAGTGTTCTTGCTAAAGGAGTAAAAACAAGAATTTCGACTATTTCAATGCAGATTTATAAATATTGTCAGTACAATACTAGTGATAAGCTATAGACATTTTATATAGAACAAAAACAGACAATTATTTGATACATCATGCTTGAAAATCATGCAAATATATAATGTTTGGTACGAATGACAATGACTACTTGTTTGGTATGCCAGGATCATAGGTGACCAAAAGGACCCCAGTAAATAATCGCATTGGAATAGTGCACAAGTGCGTATGTAACTTACAAACAAACACGTTGGTACCATTCCTAAATACATATGCTTTCTAGACATATATATTTAAAAAAACTATTATTTCATTAATCAAAGGGAATTTGGCACGATTAACACTTGTTTAAGTTAATCGATTACACACACAGTAAAGAAAGTTTCAAAAAAATTGATTCAAGAGAGAAAAATATTAAGAAAAAAATTAAATGTAATTACGAATGTTAATGTTCAGATATTAAATAGTCGCAAGTCTGAACAGGTTTTCTAAGCACATTTTGGTCTAATTATAACATATATACGTTTTAACGACTATCAACTGATTTACCCCAGCCAACTTATTGTTTTCATGTAGGTACAAACTGCTATTCAATTACACTACAAATAAATGGTTATCTGACTTTAAAAAAATGAGGAAATAAAATTATAGAAAAATAAATTCAGTACATTTATTTTATATACTTATCATATTAAAAGGAAAAAGTTCTAAATAGTTATTTTTAATTTTGATAAGTTATAATTTCTATCGAATGTATGCTTGGTTTGCATTTGTATTAACAGGGGGGGTTTTGGAACAGCTATGCATGAGAAGACTATCCTCAAATGACCGCCACATGACGTCTATTCTTAACTGACCACCACATGCCAAACATGTGCAAAATTACCTGTGGCCAGTAAGTGCTTCAACTTGCATATGTATTTAATAGATGAAATGATTTTGATTTTGCAGCAATCTGAACATGGTGGGAAAGTTATAGCCCCTTAGGGTCCCTTGCCGTACATTGGAAGCTGTGCTTGAAATTTTAGAGATGCACTTTCTTGATCGTGCTTCTGACCCCGTACGGTACCAAAAGTATTTTTCTCTCTCAACGGATCTCTTGGTCTCGACAAATCACACAGTACAGAAGCTATTAAACTTGCCCAAAAACGAATCTCACTCTTGATAAGCACATGAAGTTATCCCTATTTCAGTTATGAAGATCTCATTCAATCTGTGTATATATAGATTGCACCAGTCTGAAATTTTAACCAATCAAGGATCAGCTTTTCTATCCATTTGGATCTATGTGATTGACCTATTTCACTATAAACTGCCCATATTATTGCCAATATTTGCCAGTCCTTAATATTCAGTATAAAATTCACTCAAAATGGACATGCAAAAAGTTCTTATTTTTTTAACTATGAGAATAAAAGCCAATAAAGGAGCATAGTAAACAGGGCACATGCGCTTGTAGTCTATTATCACAAATAATACTCCCGGGATAATACTTTACCTCATGCTTTTAGTCCTGTACTCTGTGAACCCTGGCGAGCATCGGAGGAGCATATAGACATGACTCTAAATACACACACAGTAATCGTCACAGAAAGAATATTCGATTTGAGAGTTTGACCCGAATTACCAGATTATAATATACATCTATATGGATAACTTGTGCCATATGTAACATTATTAGTATTTTTTCATTTAACTAAAAAACATGAAGATGTCTAACGTAAGCTTAGGATGAATACAGGGAGTGCCTATAATCTATTTATTAATTAATTGATAAATACAGATACCAGCCAACACCTAGTTCTAAATCACACAAAACGTTTAAGACATCAAACAGTAGAAAGAGTTAAAGATGAAGAAATTGTAACGTCAATAATAATCATTACAACTATTTCTCACAGCTTCTAAAAATTAACAATTAACCTGAAATAAAATGTAATTATTCCGTCTACAAGTTAACATTTCAATTAGTTTTTGGTTTTATCGTTTGCAACTACTATGCTTTGTCAATCAGTGGTGAAACAGATTGGTGAGATTTTTTAAAGCTGTATAGGTAATTGTTATGTTTACATCAAGGCGTGTTTGCATGCTAACATTGCCTTAGATTAGTTAGGCTAATAACTTGTTTCAAAGTTACATGAGTGCAGTAGAGCATACATATGTGACGTGTTTCATCACCATGAAGCTATACCTCAGTATATACGACGGTTACGCTTCGCTTATTGTTAACGATTTTACGTTAAACATTTCAATCAGAGTGTTAAGTAGCATTTTTTGAAAATACTTACCCTTTTAAAATATAGTACAGGTTGCAAAACAAATCGACAACAGGTTTTACTTAACATGCACATAACGGACCAGGCTTTTTAAGTATATCTAAGCAGTCAAGTATACATAGTAAGAAAGTAGTTCATCCTTATCCAAAGCATCTGGTATCAGCTGAATTATTCCATATTTTAAAAGTTCCTGCTTTTATTGTCACGACAAGATACAATTTGCTTACAATGATGATGACACATATTGTTTTCAGCACTTGTTTCTTGTAACTGTCTCCCGGGTAAGAAACTGTCCGCATGAATAACATATTCGCACATGATTTGTAAAACAACGTGATGCACTTACCACTACGGAATAAGTACCAGCAGGCTTGTCACATGACATTATTGTCAGGATAGTTCATTTTTGATCCATAAAAAAAATTCAAATTTACTGTAGATGCTTCTTTTTTATACAAATGTAGTAAACATTTTAATAGTTTCAACTAGTACAGATAGCACATTTTTGAATTTTAAGAAAATCCTGACTAAATTTTCGGATAAAATCAAAACAGCACATCTATATATGTGTTGGTGCTGTATACCTATTTTACATCCATAAATCAAGAAAATAAACAGCATTAGGGATTGCGGTCAATTAATATTCTAAAGTTATGTCTTAAAGCGTGTAAAATTTTCCATTACAACACACGTCTAATTAAGTTTCAACTTATTCTAGCTATAAACCAAACGCATGGTAGTATATAAAGTGCGTAGGCCAATTTACAGACAGAGTAGCTGTGGAAAGCAAACACACCAGGTCACGTTTAGAGATAGCTGTGGAGCCTTCGAAATAATAATGTGCTTCATGATTTTGGCATTTTCCTGAAAATCTCAGTGAAGTTACCATTAGGAACAACTTTGAAGTGCCCATTCTTGATCAGAAGCTACTCTCAACGTCATCATTATGTTCAGGATATTTATTTATTTTTTCACACTGTTTTATGTGGTAAGTAGGATTATTTTATCAACAACATCAGATGCGTATATATTTTTAGTGCACATGTGCATGCACTATGAGTCACTACTTTTTGTAGAAGCATATCTGTGATGTAAGGGTCTAATGTTGTTTACATATGAATTTTTCATGTATCGTACAAATCTAAGAACGAACTCCTCGAAACGTAAGTTGAATGAATGTTTAGTAGCAGTTGGTTGTAAATATTATACTCGAGTAAGAAATTATTAAAATAAACTATGTCACATATGTAAAACAAACTTTTTGAATTGTTCTTATAAATGTGTGTTTTACCATACCAGTACAAATTGCTGTTACTGTTTTTTTTTGCTTCTATATGACCTCAAGTTAAATGAAAAGTGACCTGGAAATTCCTCTTGCACGCTTGAGTGCATGTCTAAGGACTTTTATGTATGAAAAATAACTTAAAGTTACCTGGCCAAAACAATTAAAAGTAAAAAGTTCCAAACGTGATGCTTCGGTTATCTTTCTAGGTTCCAATTATCAGGGCCGATGATGAAAAACAAGGTAAATAAATTAAATATACATAATCAATATCTATCGTACTGTTAAAAAAATCAGTAGTGGTACCGGTAAACCTTACTAGTATACTTGTTTGCAACATTTGGAAACAAAACCAAACCTGATAAGTTCATTTACACCCAGGGCAGTATGACGATACTGCAACGGATTTTGAACAATTGCTTTTTTTTAAAGGAACTACTAAAAATGTGATTGTGATTGCTTTAATTTGTAACGTATGGCAGTCAATTTATTGTCGAATTAACCAATAACCTTTGAAATTATTCTTACTGTAAGTTATACAAGGATAAATACAAAATGTGTTCAAAATGTTACTTGTATGACATACATTTATTTCATTTAGTCCAGTTATCCTTTCAGAAAATAATGAAACAGAAAAAATTAAAGAAATCTTATATAATCTAAAAACTGATTACGAATTAGTTGTTCCATACATAGCTGACATCAAAGGGGAGTTCGTTACTCACAACATTTCTGTATCACCAAAAACATTGAGACGTTATAGACGTGCAACTTACAGGCCATACTTTGAAGATTTAAATGTTATGATACCGACGAAAAATGGAACGTTACATTTAATCTTAACGCCAACAACATCGCTAGTGGCACCTGGCGCTACTGTCCAGTGGAGTAATACAAATGAAACACAAATAAAGTACATTAAAGAAGATTGTTTTTTCCAAGGCGGAATATATCATGTAAATGACTCGTTTGCTGCTATGAGTAACTGTAAAGGATTGGTAAGTGAATCTATAAATTATGCATATCTAGAAACATCTTTTCGTTCTTTATGAATTAACAAATGATTCCTAAAGAATGAGAGGTTAGAATTGAAGACTACACTTGATTTTAGTGAAATCATACGTGCATGCCTCTACAAGCTCATCGCTGCCTAAGTTGACAATCTGAATTCAACCAGTAATATTTAACTTGCGTAAAATGAGATATTAGAAAACATTATAATAAACGATTTTTAAATGTAAATATTTAAAGTCCGATAGACCTTTATTTATAGTGTAATCGATTAGATAAAAATAGAAAGTAGGGGTAAATCAACTGATGGAACAGCCGTGAGAATACTATTCAGTACCGTGTGGTGTTATTAGTACATGTTCAGTTAATTTCTAGAAGGGTGTGATTATTATATATGATAACTATAACTTTTGATGTTTTTTATTACCATGCTCAGTGTCGCCTTTGCGTCTTATTTGCTGTCATAATGCATGAGATATTAGTGTTGCGTTAATTAAAATATTTTTTTGATATTTGTCTAGAACAGAACTTTAATTAGTTGGATACATTCACATGTTACTTCCTCGACAGATGGGTATTGTAATTCAAAGTTGGTGTACGAAATCAGTACGGATGTGCAGTCTTGTAGGAAATGCGATGTCTCTACTTATATATTTAGAGTCTAGTCAACATTTTTACGCCTTAATCATAACTATATGTTTTCTTGAAAATTTGCAGTTAAGTTTTCCGGGTATAATAAAGCATAAACTTTTCTAATTTCTGTTTACATTTAACTTGAATTTTAGATATATTTATATTTTTGTTAATAATTTCCAAAAGTAACTAGATAACCGTTTAGCAAACCCACAATTGCTCATACTGGCTTTTATGTACGTTACATGACCTCTAAATTACCTTCCAACATCATTTTTTAACTTTTCAGCAAATAATAAAAATCATTGCTTTGGAACTTCTTGACTTCAAAATGTCCAGCTTTACCTATTAAGTACTTTCTGACAATTGTATGTCATTTGAGAGTTTGAACTATTGACCTCTAGATGACCTTTTTACAACTCTTCGGACTCTGAGACTGTCAAATTACAAGCCTACTACACTAGACGACTTGCAGTATCTTTTGCAACCATCATTTTGGAACATTTCGAGTAACTTTAGCAATGTTGACCTTTGACCTCTAATGACCGTTTGACCTCAAGGTCACCAATGGCCTATCCTGAGGATGTCAAACTTCATATAGCATTCCCTTAACTGTATTAACTGCCTTTAAGATATAGCTTAGTCAATATTGGAAGATCAATAAATTAATTGAAAAGATGCCAAAAAATTAATATAAAACCTGTTAGTACCGGAATATTCTCAAAGGCCATCTATAAATACTTTGTTATAACTCAATAAAATCATCTTAGAACATTTAAATTTGACCTTTGACCTCCAAATAACCTTTTTGCCTCAAGCAGTAACTGCCTTCGAGATATGGCTTGCTGAAATTGGAAGAAAAAGAAGAGAAAGAGGAAGAAGAAAGAAAACGTACAAAACCAATAGGCTTGCTCCCTTATAGGAGCAACCTTAAATACTGGATAAGAACACAATGGCATAGAAACGATACTTTCAACTTAAACACACGAAGGATACATACGCTAACATTATTCAGATCTTGACAAAATTGATTAAAAAGCTTTATTTTCCTTTAAATTTAAAGAATAAAAAATTGGCTTCTCTTGCTTACTTAAGTTTGCTTTGACTTTAAATGAAAACAATTGACTCTAGGCTATATTAAAACAATCGAATAACTAAGAAGAAACATCAATACAATTCACATTGTACCTTCAACTCTGATTATACCCGTACAGAGTCAATTTAGACTGACTGACCTCAGTCCCTTTTGGGTGTTTTTAAACCTTATTCATTTATAACTTGTCAAATTTGTAGTTTACACCATTGCCTTTTACCCAGTATCAAATATTTATCCAGTATCAAATGTTCACCCAGTATCAAATGTTCACCCAAAGGTTCTGCAGATATACCAAAATAGCATATATTAAATAAAGCAAGTATTGACACTTTTAGGGACTTTATACATGATTTTTTCTGCTCATATGTGTAATATTATACAACCAAATATTATGATATTTTACAATAAATGATATTACAATAATAAGGGACTGGTCAGAAATTACCACAGGGGGGGATGGTGCAAACAGGGGGGGGTCACGAATTTTTGTGCAAGGCAAAAGGGGGGTCATGAATTTTTGTGCATCACGAAAGGGGGGGTTGTAATTTTTTCCGCAGTGATTCTTGAAAAATACCTTTCTTAATTTTCACAAACTAGTAGGAAAAGAGAGGATCCCTAAACAAGAAAAAACAGCACACATAGCAGCAAGTCAACTTAATACCAAGGTACCCAGCAACTTAGAGAAATGAAATAGTAATTAGTATGAATGACAGTTCAGATGAAAATGATAGTGACAGTGCTGAAGATAGTTGTAGCTGAAATAGGTAGTAGTTCTAGTGATTCAGAGTCTGAAGACAAAAGATTAGTAGCCAATCCTGTGAAAACACATTCTGAACGTATATAGTGCGACTGATTAAGTAAAGGAAGTTCAAAATATTTCGTTATATAATAACTATTTTAATGGATTACACAATATATACAGGAGTTGCAATCTATAGACAAAAGAACTTTGAAGGTATAAAAAGTGGCACAATGTATCACGGCAAAAAAGAGTCCCAAAATGCACCAGATTGCAGGAAATCACATGAAATATTAAAAAAATTTCTCGGGGAGCATGCAATTTTTTTGGCAAACCCTTGAGGGGGGGGTGTTGAATTTTTTTGTGCACCATGTTCAGTTTTGAAATGCACCAACCCCCCCCCCCGTGGTAATTCTGACCAGTCCCTAATATGCAGAAAACAGTCTGGACTACAGACTAGGCCGAGTCAATTACATGAATGGAGTCTATTTTAACTATTTGTTCCATTAGCTAAGACAATGACTGCTGCAACTGACCTTCATATATGATCTTTAAATGACCTTTCAATATCATTTTGAATTCAAGATAGGCAGATTGAATGAGCAACATTTATATTATTTCAATGTTATTTGGTGCTATATAATATATACGACATCGAGTCCTATGGCATGGAGTGGTAACGTTTGAATCATTTTTTTAGACGTAACAATTTGAATTCTTTTATAGATGTAGACTTTCGTAATATACGTAATAATACTGTGCCAGTTTTTTGTCATGGCATATATATATATAAGTTTAACATAATTGTACTTTTAAGGAAAAGGACTAATATGAAAAGCTTTTGTTTATATATTGGCGCCTAATCTGAAAACAACTTGAAACATCTGGTGTCGGGCAAAACCAAGACAAAGTTGATTTGAAACCTTTGGTATGCGGCAACAATTGCTTCCTAGGGCTAAATTTAACATAAAAAATTTTAAATTTATTTTTTTTTTGTAAACAACAGATCCACATCATAGCTTGTATATATGTTGTGTATAATTGTTATATAATACAAATTTTTCGAATGCTCTTGAATAATTTCAAATAACCTAAAATTTGACCGCTTAATACATGACCTATTGTCCTCAAGGTCATAATAGAGACTAGTGCCCTAGAGCTTTCACTATGACCTTGTTGGTTTTGTATTACTTTGAGTCAGTTTAAGGGGCGGCAGGGACCCGTTCTAGACAAATTATTCACACTTTACACTGATTCGAAATCTTGGAATTTTATTGAAAAAATAGAATAATAAAAGTATACATTTTCAGTGGAAAGGTATTTACTTAAGATTATAAAGAATCCTTTTACGTATCTATTTTGGGTAAAAAGTCCATGTTTTTCAAAACGTAAAATTCCAAAAATATTAGTTCAACACCCCTGCAGATACTAAGCTAAAGTTTGGCCAAAATTAACTGCCAACTAGGAACTCTAATATTGTGTCTCAGATTTTTCTTAGTTCTGAAATGATGTCCTTCTAAAGATACAGGTGTCACAAAAAAGGAAAAATTTCTGGCATATGAATTTTGGAAAGTCATAATTTTGGAACGTCACAAATTTAAAAAATCTGAAATACGGTTTTGGAGATCTCTATTTGAAATTAATTTTGGCCAAGATTCAACTTTGTATCTACAGGGGTGATCTACAGGGGTGTACGTTGGACTTAGATCTTTTCGCAATCCTTAAGTTAATACCTTTCTAAAAATGAATACTTTTATGTTTATCCATTTTTTCATTAAACTATCCAAAATTCGACTGTGAATAAGTTGTCCCGAAGGTCCCGTCCCCTTAATGTCGGTCGTCAAATTTCATTAGAACAATATATTAGCTGTTCTGAAAATCAACACTGACACCATTTATCACTTGAATCAAATGGTACTCAAGTTATTTATATAACTAATCAAGCAATAACTAACCCATTTAATAGTATACCAAGGATGTTATTATCATTCTTGGTACTAATATTACTTATAATAATTTTTATGTAAAAAGAATGGTGAGATCCGGTGCTGAAAATAATGCCAATATATTCCATTAGGGATTGGTAAAAAATTACCACAGGTATGCTAATCCGGAGGGGGGTTGCATTTGTGTGTAAGGCAAAGAGGGATTGCAATTATTTGTGCAGCACAAAGGGAGGGATACGTTGCAAAAAAATGAACCTACATAACTTCATTTTATACCCTTCAACTTATTCAGGGCTTATAAAAGTTAATAGCCACGAACTCAACTCATATCATTTTAACCAACTCCATTGCCACCTGATCTGAGCAGGATAAGTTTCATCTATTTAGATAATAAGTGGTCAGATTTTTTTTTGGCTGGGAAATATGAGAATTGACATACTAGCGTTTTCATTTTATTTTCTTAACAACTGAATAGTTAACATTTGCTCTTTCAAAGAAGACCTTTTATTTTTCTGAAAATACACCAGAAGCTACTTGTATAATACTGTATAATTTGCATTCTAATTTCGTAATTTCCCTCGGGGGAATTTCCCTGGACCCCATAATCTATTAAATACATATACCATCAGGTATTTAAAAACCAGTAAACTCATTCCTGACAGGGATGAGCGGATAACAAAGAAGAATACTGCAATGTGATGACTCCTGTTTACAAGTATATATA
>JAOXYB010043871.1:0-12589 GCA_028565635.1 Phoronis ovalis | reverse complement strand
ATTTTGAATAAGAGTACCCCACAATGATAAACCAGATTATAATGCATGATGTATTATATTCTTTCTAATGTAAAAAACAATCCTGTTAAAAAAATATAATCCTACACATTGGATGGGCATTAGACATGACAAATGTCTTGTTTATTAATATCGTCATACTTGGTGATAATTCAGAAATTGCCAAAAATAAAATGACTGCAATTATAGTAAACAAGATTCTTTATTACTGTTTATATTTCTCTGCATAGTAGTTCACTGTATTGCCATCAAATAGAGGAAGATTTGTAAATTTAGATTTAACTGCTAAATACTATTAAGGTAGATTATCTCATATGTCTTGATGTGCTCTCGAATGATTATGACATTGTCATCATTGGACAATACTGATGTAATTTCGATGGCAGCTACAATGATTTTGTATTTGTCTTACAGACAAGATCGGTCGATGAACTTAACAATGTAACAAGAAAGAAAAGGAGCAAGCAACAGCAAGCATCAGAAAATGTTAACGCTGCCTTTATGATAGAAAGCAGTATTTAATATTCAGACATTCATGTAAACTGTCCGAGATGGACAGAACTCTAAGAACAATTTTTTTTCTATGTACACCTGTTGATAAAAGCAATTTTTTATAAATTGTACATTTTCTGGATTGAAAATTGTTTTTCAAGTTTTTGAAGTAAACTTAGTTTGACTACCATGTGGCAAAACTTTGACAATCCAGTGTCACTTTTAACCCACTTTTAAGAAAATCTTATAAAGTTTTTTAGATGTGTTCACATAAACAATTTTTTTCAATATTTGTTTTGCAATTGTCAAAATATCCACTTATTTTGTTAATGATTATTGTACTACTTATCTACTGTTCATTAAACAGAAGAATTGCTAAATAGCTTCTACAATATTTGTCACCCAACAAATAGCAGGACTCATTCATTTAGTTGACAGTAACACAGAGACAACCAGTTAATCACGCTAAAGGTACATTCTAATGGAATTAACTATAAAGAGTCAACACTTGTAAATGGCTGCCAGTGGAGATGAAAAATGTGAGAATCAATGTATTAAATGATGTATATCTTTTCAAGCAAATGCATGACTTTGTGTGGAATGGTCGTGTATGGTATTTATGTGGGTATACAGTGTAACAAGGTGGAGAATGAGTTGCACATCCTCTTAGTTTGGCCAAGTTTTCATCTTTACGGGAACAATGTATTCCTAGGTATTATTGTGTACATCTGGATGATATAAAATTCAGAATGCCGTTGGCAACTGCCAATTACTTTTTATTCAGTAAGCTTGCTATGTTTATTCATAAAGCAATGTTGCCACAAAGAGACTCTTGGCCGACTCAGGAGATAATTTAATTGTGAAAGTTAAAATATTTAGTTGTTTTTTTTTACTATTGTGTATAATGCAGCGATGTTTGGTTGTAGTGTGTAGTTGTATTGTAGTGGCAAAATTGACTACAACAGTACGAAGAAACAGCAGTCATATCCCACAGAATATGATGCAGAAGAAGATTCTATTTATTTGTAGACCATAAATCAGTCCCTGCGGTATTCCATATTACTGCGCCTTGGAAGGTATCCCGCAGAAAATAAGTTTTATAATTTTGCCACTTATTTGATTGGGTTTTTTTACCATAAAGTAATCAAGATCAAACTCACCACAGTAGTTTACTGGGGCAATTCTAGGACTCTATAAGCACTTTAGGTAACGGAAGTACTCACAGTGTCAGCTTGGAATTACAGCCAGGGTGCTGTAATAACTTTGATCTTTTATCCGGTTTACAAAAATAATTGTTTTTGATTAAATTTTAATTTTTTGGGTTTGAAACTTCGAAAAATCATTTAATATATAAGTTGTGCGCAATTTTGCAGAATTTCGTATTTCTGTTGCAGAAATTGTTACAAAATTTGAAATGTTTCACTACAGAATTCCACTGTAAATAAAGTAGATGAAGTGGGCCTGGCAACATCTGACAGAGCTACTTCACAAATCAGTTCATCACTCTTACATGTGACTGCAACAGGGCGTAATGATGATCAGTGATCTTCATTTAGTCTGATAAGATCAGTGGTTCTCTTGCTATGACCTACTGAATAGTGGTAAACACAGCTACCTATCAACAAGTGAAAAGCTGAATAGTTTATTTCCTGTTTTACATTGTATCTCTGTAGCCATCATAGAAAGTACGTCAGAATCTTCCATAAAACATTCTTCCATTTTCTTCTGAAAGGGATAAAAAATAAACATAAAAAAATATACATGTTTTCTTTTTTTGGGAACATATTAACTTGAAACTGCAAGAAACCAAATATTCTACTTATTGTTGCTGGAAAAGAAATTCAGCATGTTGTTTTACTGTAAATGTTCTTACTAACCATGAACATTGATTACAAGTTTTTATAAGAATAGGAAAGTATTTGAAGTTTTTAATGCGTAGTCATCAAAGCAAATATGCTATCTTATCATAATTGATAATTCAAATTAACATCCTACTAGAATATCAGTATTGTGTACAGACATACATCAGATTACTTACTAGCTTTTAATTATTTAAAAAAAGAAAGAAACGCAAATAGATGTGCTATGAATCGAGCTATAATTTATTTTGATCGCTAAAATAGAAATAAATTGCAAAATGGCTTCCAGGTTGTAAGTCATTTTAGTTTTGAATTCAATGTGGAAAATTTAATATAAAGAAACAAGGCCTTGATTCTCTGTCAGACAAGTTGGAGATTTTATATGATACATACTTATATGATTTATATGATACATACTTATTTGATTTATATGATACATACTTGCAGCTTTGGCATGTGGTCTGTTATTTTACTTGTTACATCTCCTAATGCCCAGCATAAACTTACATGAAAAGATGGGTGCTGAAAAACAACACAAATGACATATTTCGTATTAACAGTAACCCTCGAAGTGTTTTTTACGTTTACTTAAATGGGTGCTGTTTTAGTCTATTTACGTTTTGTGCAAGGTGAAAAGTTGGGAATATTGATTATCCAATTTGCAATGGCGAGTCGCCCTTATGTTTATGGTTTCAACTAACAATTCTTGAGCTGGCCAAACCTAATGCACAATCAGTGAAAGCTTTAAAATTAAAACTCTCAGTTTAACGAATTCTGGACAACTGGACTACATTGTCTCTATTAACCTTTATCATTTACCTTGTAATATATTGGTAAGCTAAAGTCTTGCATTACTATATCAACTTGTTGCGTGACATGCCTGAGGTTAGTGTCACCTGCGTTAACTTTAAGTCCAATAAATGATCTTGTTTTCTCATCATTAGTATAGATGCCAAGCTCTTGGAACTTTACAGGAAACCTGTAACAATTAAGTCTACAATATATACTTTTATGTTGAAGATGTTACAAAATTTTTTAAATTTTATTTTATCACATGCCGATGAAAAGTACTTATAGCTAAGGCTAGCAAAATTATAATCATAGAAACTACAATAACTTAAGACAGATAGAACAGGGGTGTGTTAATTAATTGCCTGGTTAAATTATTCCGCATAACTATTATTTTGATTTGATGCATTAAAATGTTTCACTTCTGAAATATCACAAGGAGTTATCTTGAGAGAACATACTTGAATAATATAATATGTTTTTACAGGAAAAAAAAATCCAGTTGAATAAAAATCGTTGAGAAATAGCAGCTTCTCTCAAAAAAACTTCTTAAAGAAATACAACGACCCATAGTTTTTACTGTAAAACTAACCTAGTTATTGCATATACTTGTTCCCTTAGTGAATCTATCAATGGTTCTATACAATGCAAGGCGATGACGACAGTCCGGGAGACACTAATGTGAAATTCTTCCATCACATTGAACGCTACATCTGGATGGAGGCATTTCTGCAGAGATGTTATCAACTTCAGTACATGTGGATCAGGTGTATCTGAATAAGAAAAAGAGGCTTGCATCAACATGTCTGTCAAGTTGCTTTGACCAGGAGCCTTCTCACAAAATTAATTTTAGAACAGCAATTTTGTCATCCTATAACAAAATTACTTGCGTGAACAATATCTGAATAGTAGTAATAAACATCATCTTTGCTACTGTAAGTCCAAGAAGGAAAAAAATTGCAATACAATCAGTCATAATTACATTTCCATATGTGTTTTAATAACTGTACATAATAATAACAGATGATGGGGTCAAAGATTTTGATCATTGCTTTTCAACAGTTTATAACTATAAAGTTACATGGCATATTCACAGGAAACAAACTTCAGTATAAGAAAGAAATCCAACTAAATGAAATAACCACTTGACAGCTATGTTTTCCGTAATAGTACATCTGCAGTTATCCACTACAGTTCCAATAATATCTGGGATGGTTTGAGATTACATAATAATTGACAATAGGTGGCACTGTAGTTTCATTACACTAACTATATATATAGGTATTACATGCTTAATTAGCTTACAAGGTATAAAAACATGAGTTGCCCAGTTTCCACGCATATGAGGAAAACTTCTAATTTTTCCCTGATGATCTTCATAATTTTCTTGCACTTTATCATCAGACTTTGGAAACAGATTCAATATATCTTCTGGTACTGGAAGTGGAATTCTGAAAAAAGATTATTCAGGCAGGTTCAACCTCTTCTGTAGGATATACAGAAAAGCAATGGTATTTCTAACTTGAACAAATAGGCCTAAACAGTCTGTCTGATAGAACCTACAGATTTTTTTCCGGGGGAAAAACAAGTTTTTACCACTTTGCCACAAAGTTTTAAAATAACTTTGTGTGTTATTTAAGAAGTGTATTCAAGTTATCCATCACTAGTTTGGTTTGAAAATGAACCAAAATACTTCACTGAGTTTTTAAAGTGAAATTTATAATAAAAAAATTAGCAAGTTCTTACAGTCACTTTATTTTTTAATTAAAAAAATATATGACCACATTAAATAGATAAGTTGTTTAACGGGTGAAAGTCTGAGTAGGTAGGGGTCTTTTTTTAAAGTGTTTAATGGAGAAAGCCCATAAAATCCGATTCAGTAGAGCTATTTTTTTAGCGTTAAAAAAAGAAACATTAAAAAAATATGTCACACCCATTAAACATGGATTAAAAAATTTAAATGCCAAAATTTAAACAAGGTTATATCAATATATGAAGCTGGCACATAATGCTGTGACATCTGAAGGTTAAAGCAGTATTTACTGATATTGCTGTGATGGATAAAAGGCACAGGGAAGATAACCTGATTAACGTGCACTATTTTGTGAAGCACATGAGTGCCAGTAAGCCGTTACAAAGCGTACTTTTTAAATAACTTGATAATGGCTTCAGAATACTCCTACCAAGACTCAGACTTTCTGGGATTACATTGCTTTAAAATATTTGAATTATACCAAAATTCCAGGTCACTGAACAACAACCTACAAGCACACAAAGTGAAATTATAATTGCTCCTAGAGTTGCTTCAAAGTTAAACTCAAAAAATCACAAAAAATCCAAATTTTTTGTTACCTTATTGTACATATTTACAGTAAAACAATCTTCGGTCCAAATATAAATATATTTTATGAAAAGTCCCATATACGTCCTTGTGCAAAATGGCCCTCAAATCTTATAAGATTATTACTAGCCAAGTTTTAAAAACAGTAAATGCAGCACTCAATTTTATTCATTTATTTTGACTGAGCTTAGTCAGATAGTCCTATCATACATGATTCCAGTGCTAACAGTTACAGTGGAAAACAGTGAACTTATAAAAGTGGAATTCTGAAAAAGGTTATTCAGGCAGGTTCAAATGCAAATCTGTTACTACAACAAATGAGAAATAAGTAATTATAATTGTATTAATAAATATTAACGAGGATTAATGATATTACCACAACAGCCTATGGCCTAGATTATATGGTCTCAATATATCTGAAAACCTGTTTTCCAAAAAATGATTTATGTGCCACAAGGTTAATAAAGTAAAAAATTCAATGCAATTCCTTGGACCATGACACCATGATCTTGCGGCAGGCCACTGTCTGCCTAGTAGGTTTGTCTACCCAGGACAACATCCTGGAAAATTCTTGGTTACATCCAATTTTCTTGGTTTCTCATAGTGTTACTGTATTTCCCAAAGGAGAGTCCTCAATTTTTGGCAGTCAAATTAGATAGAAATTCCAAAAAGCTTGTATGGTTAGTTAGTAATATTTCTATGATACATTAAAATAGGACAAATTAACAATATTTAATAAAAACTTTAATGCAGCTAATTGTGACAGCCAAAGGCAGTGCTTGAGACACGGGAATGATTCTACATGCAAGCATGATGTCATCAACTATAAGCCAGAACGTTAAGCTCAAACACGTGATTTCATGGGCAATCCATACGTCTCAGCTCACCTTGAGGTTTCACCGGTTTCATATTTATTTAATGGATGTTGCATTCACTGTGTTTGTAAACATCTATGGTCTGATAATTATTTGCATTTAATATTATTTTTGATATAAAAAATTAGGTGTCATTTTAACTTTTGTAGAATTATGAATAGAGATTTCTATGAAAAGGTGGATATATACAAAAACAGCCATGTCTCCGCTATTTGTAGGTTTGTATAAAAACATTTAACTCCTCTTCATTAAGAAGATAAATAAAATTGATAATAGACTGTGGTGTCCAGAGGTGCCAACTGAACTCTCACAGGTAATCCGGGTCTCAAGATTTTTTACCTTTCTCCTGGTCTTCAGAACTAGATGTCAAATCTCCAGATTACAAGAAAACAGCCAAAATAGCTCAAGATTACAAAAAAATCTGAGGGCCCTTAAGTTGTTGCTGGGTTAGTCCTAATAATAGGCCAAATATCTGACATACTGGTCCTATTCAAACACTATCGTCTTTCGAATTTAATAAAAACTCACCTGTACGAAGAAATTATTGATGCAACAATATTACGATGGTATTAGTTCGTTATTATCAAGTTAAGAAAGTACAAACCTACACGTGTAAACAAGCCAGATGATTAAAAATCAATGAATATCAGTGATGGCAACCGGGAGATCCATTAAGATGGCTTCATATTTATTGAGTTAAAATTAAACAAATGTTGTGACACAATAAATATTTATTTATTTTTCACTTGCTAATAAAAAACTGATACCATCGGAGCATTGCTGTATGAGAATTTTGTTAATTTCGAAAGACGATAGTTTTTGAATAGGTTTTGAAGTTTGAGCACTTAAGCACACAAGCTCACAGGTCAGATTATCAGGAGCTTAGTGCAGAACATCATGAACCAGGACTAGGACCAACATCTCACTACTATTCCCTGGGGTTTATACTTGACAGAAAAGTTAGTAGGGGTGTGCGGCCCAGGGTAAAAAACCCTGACCCTGTGGTAAATAAAGATCACCAAAAATACTCCATGTCGTAAATGAATAAACATGAAAAATATACCGTCGTAAATAATTCTCCCGAAATAGATACCCTGTATAAAATTCACTTGTAAATTATATACCCTGTGGTAAATAAATACGGAAAAATTTACGAATCTTAATTTTTCATACTTGTCGTAAATGTGGTAAACAAATATTTTTTGAAAATATTCCCTGTGGTAACTATCCTACAAGAAAGGTATACCCTGTGGTAAATAAAGCTTTGAGAAGCGTGAAAAACATACCCTGTGGTAAATGCGGGAGCTGAAAAAAGGGCGGCATGCACATATATATAGTGACTTTGAATGGCAGTATCCCCCAGGGGGCCTATTATATTGGAACTATATAGGCCTACTGGCTTGCTGAGTGGGGGAACACTACCATCGGCATTTCGCACGCCAGGTGCTGCCAATGACTGCTTTACATCACTGAAGGTTGTGTAGTATACTCTTATGACTATGCAAACTCAAAGACAAAACTGAGTACGAAATTCTCGGAAAAGCCAAGGCAATGAGTGCCAATGTTGAAGTAAAACACAATATACCTATCTCCCGCTTTTTTTGATCGTTTTAATATGTGTCCTTGTAGTGTATCATTACTATACGATTTCTTCTTTCTTTTGGCAGCTAATTTACGGTCCGTTTTGAATTCTATATCTGAGTTTTCTTCAGAACTATCAGAATAATCGACAAGAGCCAAGTTTGAATAGGGCGCTGCCATTTTGCTCTGACGTCATTTCCTTCTTCAGCATTTTGTGCCAATGCAGGCAGATTCAGCTAAGCCCACTTGTCCCCGTTCAAGCTGTACTATACTACTACTACTGTACGGAGCATTTCTGTTTAGTCTTCAAGTTTATACGAAATCACTAGCTGCAGTAGACCTAGTTGATAAAACCAAACTTCTTCGTTTAAGCGTCAAATTTGTGCTTTTCAGGTCGCTGTATCGTATTTGAACGTGAAGCCAGAATCATGATGGAATGTACAGTAAAAATTGGGAAGGATAAAAGAATGACAAGACCTGGATGTGTGTGTCATGACAGACGATGGCGTTCCTTTTATCAGCACGTTCTCAATAAACTAAGAAGTAATAAGATGCTACCAACCAATGGATACTTTAATATTCTTACGAAAGCTCTGTGTTTATGCGGTACTGAAGGTAGTTTTTCCGGGAGTTTTACATTTCTTCAGTTTTTTTAACTATACAGAAATATAACACGTGTATAAAATTAAATGTAATTATTAAATTATTTCCATTCTGCTTAAATATTGCTTGTTTAACACACAGGTGTCAGAAATATTTTTCATGGCTGTGCTCCTTTGGATCCTTGTTGATAGTGCAACTTGTTTTAAAGTCACTTAATTAAGACGAGCTTCATTTCTTTTTGTATGGTCTTTCTAGAATGACATTGTTCGAAGCAAATACTTTTCAAGTTATTTTTGTCAGTCTGTATTTCGACTCTGCTTTTTTATAATAACACACAAATAGTTTAGCTATATCTTAGCTAAACCTCCCAGCAGAGATTAGTTCCAGATTAGTTTAAAAAATGTTAGCAGATAACAAATTGCAAAAATCTTGGCAGTAGAGATATCAAATGACTAATATTTTAGCGGCCAAATATTGTCGACCATTTGTTTACTAAAACAACATCAACCTATGTAGATATTAAAAATACTATACCTAGCATGCCATTATTCTGGTAATTAAAGTGTTTGCACAATATCTACTATCCCAAAGTTGGTGATTCCATTTTGTCTTTGCAGATGAACTTAGGTCACCCGTCATGCAACAAGAAACGGTCGACTCTCTGGTAGCATACTTCGCCACCACTCCACCAGAGGGCACCATAGAATCGACCAACATTCAATCAGCAGTTAAACCATTCCTAAAAAATTTATCTCCATCAGATGATGGACGAGTCAAATTTTTAATGATTTTGAAAGAAATAGCGAATAAAGATTTGAATACATTGGCAAAGTTGATAAAAGCTCAAAAGTCAAGTGGAGCAGGGTTCATGGAAACATTTCGTGTACACCTCCCTAAAGCTCACTTAGGCTTATTTATTGGTAAAAAAGGTGGTAAGCTGCAACATGTTTG
The DNA here is from genome assembly GCA_028565635.1 of Phoronis ovalis. Classification (NCBI taxonomy): domain Eukaryota; kingdom Metazoa; phylum Phoronida; family Phoronidae; genus Phoronis; species Phoronis ovalis. The sequence continues at coordinate 3,080 of JAOXYB010043871.1, read as the reverse complement.
TTTTAAATACAAATGCAACATAACAATTGGAGAGTCTGAAAACACGACAGAAGTTACCATAACTGCTAAGAAGGAAGAGCATTTGAAAGAAGCTAGACAGGCCTTAGAAGAATTGGCAAAGAAAATATGCGATGACAGGATGAAACATGAGGCCCATGTAAGATAACTGAGATAATGTACAGTTTTAACTCAATATATTATATATTTGCACTTTTACGCACTTGGATACATTAAGAAATGTTACTGTTTCATGTACATAATTCTTATATGTTTGTATATATGTGTGTGTGCACGTGTATGTACATGTACTTGTGCATGTACATATGTATATTACTCTTTAAAATGTTTAATTGTAAGATTCAATTTATATTTTATGTCTACATTCTAGGTGAAATTTTACAAAGAAATGGTTACTGATGCTGATGGAACAAAATCCACCGGTCGAGGTATATTTCATATGCTATGTTTGGTTATTTGTATTACAAAACAAACTCTGAAATAATGCATATTAGTAAGGCAATAATCATGAAGTTAACAAAAAATATGAAAATGAAATTCCAGATTTTCGAGAAGAAATGTCAAATTTTAGGTACTGCACATATTTACGGTACACACATAGGAAAATTGTTGAGAAACCGCTCATTCTGAGCTTGCTACAATCACATAATAATTACACAATGATATATGTAAACATACTACTGTTTCTACCTTGTGATGTCTAACTTTAAGTTAAGTTTCATTAACTAAAGTCGCAGGATAAAAGCTATATATCTTTCAGTTTGTTAATATTTTAATCATTACCTTATACAATAAATGAACCATGCAAAAGAAGATCATGTATCAAGTTACAGGGTTTGGTCTGCGATTTTCATAGGAGTGGATAATTATATTTTGTCTTTAAAAATGTGATGTTGCACTCATTTTATATAATTACACTAATGTTTGTTTTTATAGCATCACTAATATTGAACGTAAAAGAGGCTGCAAGGCAGGAGTATGAGAGACAGGTTGCAGATGTACAGTCAGCAACAAGAAAATTAAAGTTGTGAGTTAAAGACATGCAAATTGTTTGTAGCTGCTCCAATCTGAATTTGAAAAATGTTTGGATTTTTGTTACCTGCCTCATGAAGTTTATTACATAAGCTCCTCTCATGACCTCATTGCTCGTAAATAAAGAAATAAAGCTGTTCCAACCTCAATTTGTTGCAAAATGTTTGGATTTTTGTTACTTGGATCTCATAACGTTTATAACACCTCTCACAACTTCCAACTTCTTTTAAATGTTTCCACACAATCTGTGGTTTGGCATTCAATAGAATATGGTATTTTCATACATGTATTACCTGTATTCATTTGCACAAAGTATTTATTTAGCAGCCACTCCAAGAAAGTTAATAATATTTTACAGTAGTTATGAATGAATATGAAGAACTTAGCAGGAAATTCCTGAGTTTAGTCGGTAAAATGTGACAAATTCTATTTGGAACAGCTATTATATCATGTTACATTTTTGCTCGACAGATCTGTTTGTGGATCAGTCATGTTGCTTATTTCAATTTCTTTATAATTTGATCACCACAATGAGATGGTAAAACAAGAAAAAAATTCCTGGAAGATGTCATGCCACTGCAATTAAACTCTGAAGTTAGTTTCACACTTGTTATTTATCAGCTTTTTTGTGGGTGATGTCATGCTGTTTGCTTTAATTTTTTTTATTCCATAGTTTCATCATGAAAGTATGCCATATTTGAAGTTACATAATTGTACGGAATGTGTTTATTTGAATTTAACAGGGAAACTAAAGCCCCTGGACTACAAGGTGGCCATTGTGGGAATTGTTTGCAACCATACCGAGCCTCATCTTTATCTGAGACCAATCAAGGTTCATGCAAACACCACCCAGGCTTTATTGGTGAGTGAGTAGTCCGTGCACTAACTCTGTGTCGTAAATTGAAATATGTTTGAGTCTGTGTAGGTAAATATTACCCTTATTTGTAAAGGTAATCGATATCTCTAAAAAATCACTAACTTTTACTTTATGCAATTTAATTTAACATAATTTAACACCCGAATTTTTTTTGTAAATTTACATTTGTTTTGGAAGCTGCAGGTAATTTACAATGAAACAAAGTTTTTTTTCACACTTTTTACTGTAAACGTCGTGAAAACAGTCCAGCAAAGTTTATTGATTAATTTCAAGAACATGTCATCAATGAATTAATCTGTTTTTCTTCTAGCACCAAACAATGACAGCTCAGAAACCAGATATAAGTGGAATTGTTGTGGCACAGAAACATTTGACAAACATGCAAATTGTGAAAAACATCTTCTGAATGGGTAAACTTGATATCCTAATAATACTAGTAACCTGAAGTAGAAAACTGACATCGTAGAGCTTATGAATTTTAAATAGGAGTAACAATATTAAAGTGTTTGTCTGCCATAATCATTAAAGCAAGAAGTAATAAAGCACGATAGTAGTCCATATTTATACAGATTTTCTTTTTGTGCTTTAACACTCATTAGACTTGCATGCCTCTTGTTAGTTGTAGCTCGTTTCTCGTATTTAAGAATGATGAGCTCTCCATTATTTCAAAAACAATCTCACTATGTTTAACCAAGTTAGTGATCCGCGAGATCTAAGTCCTGGCATATTTTCGACAAATTATCATTTCTTACTTTTTGTTTAGCTACATTTTTTACCATTACAAAGTCCCATGAGATAGATCTATCACGAGTGAATTGTTGCAAATGTCATGAAATGGCTGGCCATGTTTTCAAACAGATTGTGTTTGATTTAAAGTTATGTGAATGTTCTACCTGAAATAACATCTTTAAAATTCATGCAAAGAAACAGTGCAAATGTTGTTTATGATATTAAATTGGTGTTTTTTATGCCCATCACTATGTAATAGTGAAAGGGCATATAGCCGTACCGTCGGCGTCGTCGTATGTACCCTTTTTTTGTGTTGCTATAACGGCTTCAGCTTTCGTCAGATCATATTCGTATTTGGTACAGGGTAAGTACAGGTCAAAGCGCAGGTCTGATATAATTTTGACCTCGATTACTTCCAAGATGG
>JAOXYB010043860.1:0-12591 GCA_028565635.1 Phoronis ovalis | reverse complement strand
GTATGGTATTTTATATAAAATCTTATAGGTATATTTTTTACAATTTGTTAGAAGTACGTTTGCAATTTACTGTTCAGAATTAATTCTTGGGAAGTGCGCCTTCCACGCCCGCTCGTAAATCCGCCACTGAGTAGACCAACAATTATCTACCAACCATGAATACAAACCAACTTGATTGACTGCACATGAAAGAATATTATAACTCTTAAGTATAAATTCAATACTTTTTCAGTTGTCTTCATGCAGTCTTAAGTAGTATTCAGTACTTTTTAAGTATAAAAATGGTCACTTTAAGATGTTTTGGGAGTACCTAGTGAATATATCCATTTATTTTCAGCTTAAAAAAGTTTATTATTTTTCCTCTGGAGAACATTCATGATATTTAATAATTCAACATGAAATTCTACATGATGTAGTATTAATTAAAATATATCTCTATGGTTTTAACCGTCAGCGTATAATCATACCAGTCTATACTGCTATTACTCCTTGCGAATAATATGTTTGTCCTAATTAGAGATATACTGTTGAGGATGACCTCTCGTTCACACGCTCCCAGATCCGTTCTCACTCCTCAACTATCCTTAACTGAATAACTGAAACCCTCATTTTCACTATGATAATTGAAATGGTTATTGGCCAAGTTCCCACTTGAGCTAACCTAAATAATAAATTCTTGATGGGGAATAATAACATGAAATTGTCTAAAAATTTTTTGAAAACCATAAGAATATATTGTTTAAAGCTTTCTATTATTGTGTATGATAGAAAAATTGGAAAGTATGATAGTGGTAAAATAACTATGATAGCTGCCTTGGAAGTTAGGTTTTGTTAACCGTCATCTGGAGGTTTTATGCCGAGTTCGTTGGTAACGACGCTGTAGCAAGAAAACACAAGGCAAGGAGATAATTAGTTGAAAATTAGAAGAATCAAATAATTTGTTAAGCAATCATGGCATATGTCTGTCGTAAAAATAATTTAGGTTGTGGGGGAGCCGAGTATTTAACTGCTTAAGCTTAAATATTTCATTAATTTCATCCCAATGGAGGGCAATTCTGAATGTATACGTACGCTGTAACCAAAATATGATCAGGGACAAAACATTTGGTAAATTTATATTTCCTAACATAGTAATCAGTTGTTCGGTGATGCTCACAGTGTGGACATGGTTTTTAAAAAATAAATGTTTAAAATGATATGTTTACATAATATGTAAAAACATTAGTAACATGTTCCTATGCGATTTTTTAATTTGCAAAATTTTGTAAAGTGCACTGATAAAACAGAGAGGGAGAATAATACAAAATCTGACTAAATAACAGACTTCACTTTATCAACCTTTGGTTTCAAAGGTATTTCATGAATAATGTTTATCTAATTTAAAGACCATATCGAATCACTAATTATCACTAAAGGAAATATGGAGTGGGTGGTATCAACTGATCAATAATTTAAAATATCATTAATCATTATCATGAATAGTATCATTATATTATCAATCCATATATTCCAATAACATATGTTACTTGTCTTACTTGACACATATTGACCGTCCTTTATCAGAGTCACCCTTCTTGAACATTGTCCTTGTTAGGATTCGTTAGAAACCTTGGACCTCTTAGTAAACAGTATCAGCTGATGATGTGATATAGTGATTAACATGTGGATAATCATACAAGAGTTTACAGGTCATCTTTATGCCTAAGAGTCATTTATATGTAATATTAACATATACTATTTGGAATTTGTTTTAAAATTCCTCCGATAAAACCCCAGGGGCGTTAAATAAATCTCCTTTCGATACATCTTAAAGAGAGTTCTTGAAAATCTAACCGATGCTGCATTTTATCCCAAAGACATGATATATGGATCAAATTGTCCATCTTGTTATTATTCAAAAAAAGTAGCAAGATGATTTTTTGAAAATTGTCCCCTTATAGTCCTAAAATGGCACATTTATGGTAAACTTTGCTTTTGCTCTTCTTCAAAGAGAAATGACCTTTATTTAGGAAGCAAGTGTACACCATTTAAAGCCGAATGTGGTATTTAAATAGCTAATTTGTTACATCATCTATTGTTGCTGAGTCCAGGTATAAAGGGCTCAATACAAGTAGGAACATCGTCAGCTCAAGTAAGCGACACTATATTTGTTAAATTTACATGATATTCATATTTTTTCAAGAAAAAAGCTCTGACATTTAATTATTCATCGTTTGTAATGTTCTTAAAAATAGCATGAGAAGACTTTGGAGAAGTTGTTGCGTGTAAAACGACAAATTATTTGTCATATAATTACGAGTGAGCCTAGACTAGTAGAGTGTTCACTGCTGCCTGGACGACATGTCTCAGCTTGGTATTTATATAATATCGCTCTTATAGTATTGATTGTATACGCAATTCTGACTCTTTATATTTGATGCCGTGTTGAAAGCGTATATAGACATTTTTCATTACGTTTTTTAATATCTATGTGTATAACAACTCATTTTGTGAATTGTGTAATCTTTCTCAACCCTTGTTACAAATATACTATTCAAGTGCTAATTATGGCTATTGTACTCTGTTCGAAGAACGCTGCCAAAGACAGGGTGCAAGCTTAGGGTTTAAAATTATGACAATCATTTATGTGCACATAAGAACTGGTAAGCAATGTTTAATCCCCTATGAATTGATTATGTAAAGTTAAGTTGCAGCTTCCTATGTTTTCCTCCATGTTTAAATATTCCATAGAATTTTCTTTAATCCAAATGCATCCTGATTAGATGTGTTTTCCTTGGTGCTGGAATATTTTATTGGTTTTGGTGTTGCTTGAATTTGACAGAAAACAAACTACTATTGAAACATGCTGTTAAACTCACACATATATTTTGGACAATATTTGTAAATTGAACATGGTACTAGTATCACCTATACAAGTATAAGTCCTTATAAAATTCTAAATTAATAAAGTACACACATTGACAAATCACAGGAGTTCGTGTCACACAATGCTAAAGTTTACCACTGCTAATTATAATGAGGACAGAAATAAAAATGCAGGAATGTTGAAAATATACTGAGCAGAATACTAGCTTTCATTAGTTTGCTTAGTTATAGTGAATTAATTAATGTAAATGAAGTTTCAGGAAATAACAATTCTCCAATTTATCTATGATTCTGTGACTATGAAGTTCTCATAATAATTGAATCGTAACATCCGACACCAAAAAAGGTAAGTAACAAAAAAGATATTTCCTAATACTTAGTAATGTAATGTTAACAGTTTTGTATATCCTAGTATAAACTAACTAGTTTAATAAATAAAATGTTTGAAAACTGAATTATCAAAATCATGTAAGATCCAGTTGTTTATTTTGTGTCACCGTATTTTGCTTATTTTTCAAAATTGAAAATGTTACATACAGTCTTAAGTATAATATGCAGTTGTTACCACTGTAGTTGTGAAAGGATTAATCACATAGCTTTTCAATTATTTTAACTTCAAAGTCGAAGTCCCTGTTTTTTACAACACAATAGTGATCCTAAAGTAGGGCTTGATGTCACACGCTTACATTATTTACCATTATTTCACTCTTAGTGAGTGCAAGTTTTCAAAGAAGTTCTAGTGAAATAGGAAAATCGTAGTTTGATAAGTTTTGATAAGTCATCCTTTTAATAAGTGATTGTGAAGTCCTAATAATAATTGCTTTGTAATATGAAACACAAAAAAGATAAGAAACAATAAATGTCACTTTTTTCAAAAATATGTGTACAATTCCCAATTTCGGCTGAAACAGAAAAGTAACTTTTTATATTAATTAGATAATAATAAAATGTTTGAAAAGTGATTCCTCAAAATCTGTCCAGTCTATTTTGTCAGATAAGTGAAAGCATCCAATACTATGGAGATTTTCCTATACGTCACACAGTACTCTGCTTATGCTTACTTTCTATGATTTTTCATTATTAAGACGTTATTATATATTTCATCCAGTAAAGCTGTTAAAAAGTATTACTTTTGTATGATAATTTATTCGGGCATTCGGATCCGACGGTGTAGTTAATATGTAAGTTAACGAGGTTGTTTAGTGGTGCTGTGAAATAAGATGGAAGTAATTGGAAGGTAATTAAATAGAAAATTAAGCATATAGATTGATTATTCATATACTAGTGTGCAAACTGCAAAACATTAGATATTACTCAGGGCCTTTATTTGTATATACTAAGTTTATTATTTATCACACCTCTGAGTTCTGGTCAACATGTACACATGTTTAGATGTAGGTGGTTTTAAGGCCGGTGCGTTATAATACCTGACCAGCCAGTAAATTCACCAACTGTTATGTGACTGTGAATTATCCAATTAGAATGCAGTATCAAAGTAAGGTAGTCGTACGCAATAAAGCAAAATAATACTTTTGGGCATTTACATTTGAAGATTATATACCATAGCATTATCAAATATCTAAATCTGACACTAATACATGAGAATGTATATCAATTAGAAAATTAAACATTACCAAATTAGCGCGAAAGCTAAAAGTGTGCTAGTTAGCGCCTTGTTATATCTTATCTAATGTATGGTTTACAAAGCAAGCAGGTTGCTGTGACTAACGGTAACATGTGTGTCACAAGGAGTGGTACAGTATTGTCATATGAAAAACTTGCAATTGTACTCTTGTTTTTCCCGATTACCTAGTTTTCTAATATAGCTTTAGGCAATTAATTCAAATACTGAACAAATAATTTGAAAAAAAGAAACTTTTTAAACTATTTATAGTGGAAATTTAGTTCATTTATCTGACATTGCATTTGAGTTTAGGGAAAATAAATATTGTTTCCAGTGCGAAAATTGTAACAAAATTTGTTCCGAAATTGTCCAACACTATGAACATTATGAACAATAAAACATCTGAGAAGATTGCATGTTGTAACTCCAAGAAAGAGGGAGCATTACACAGGTTTTTTTGGGCCTCCATCGATATTTTCACACTTTAAATTATTCTCATTTTGAATGTTATTATGTTCTAAAATAATAAAATACATTTTTAGATAGCATTGATGATCCTTCTAACTTAGTTTAATTTTTAATTAGTTTGCATTACAATTTTTACTAAAACAATAGAAACTAATGTGAACTATTTTTAAAACAGCTATCATTTAAACAATAAAATCAATTTCATATCTTTAATAAAATTGTTATCTTAGAGCGGCATGGTCTATTTAATACTTGTCTTTGCATATCGATTATAAAGTTGTTAATCAGATATATTTCAGCTTGAAGTTTACTATCATATATTTAATGATAAGCTTTAAAGGTATCTTTCAAGTAATTTTAATACCCGGCGATCCAGTAAAGACCTTGTAAAGTAAAGGTAAAGGTGGAATTTATAATCTTGTATCAACCCGAAGTTTTCACATCACTTTACACGATTACCCCCTGAATTAAGAGCCTCTTCAAACCTAGAACCATCCCAAATCCCTAGAAATCCACTTTGATATACACAAAGTGGTCCAACTAGCAAATTTTCCATAGCAACTGCATTTAGAAGTAGTGACATGCAAGAAGTAAAACATTATAGTAAGAAAATGCATTGGCAAAAGTCATACTTTTGACATAAAAAGATATAAAGCAACAGCTTAAAATGGCTATTTTAAACAAATAAAATAGGCATTATCTATTGAGATGGATGTTCAATCCCATTTAACATGTTTCGACATTTATAATGATATATTTTTATTAGAAATAAATTATGCTCTACGCGCTTTGACTAGTTTCTTATTAGTCGTCTACATCTTAGCTCTTAGTTTTTCTTATTTTTCGATAAGCATGCAATTTTATGTTTTAAATTCTGTCCCCTTCATGACAGGTTTTATAGCAACCTAAACTTTGTATTTTATGAATTGCAACTTGGTGTCAGATTTTGAGTTTGGAACGGAAGCCTGGTGTGTGTTGGTTTTATAATAGCTGAATTGTAATTATAAATTAATACAATGTACATTTTATTAGTTGTTCCTTTAGCATACAGTAGGAGGCTATAGGAGATCTATAGGAATCTTTGTGGTGCTAGGACAAAAACTAGGGTGCGAGATTAAAAAATAATCAGCATAAAAAGTGACCGAAATATTGCATATATGATGCTAATATAAACTTTTGCTCTTTGCATAAAGGCCTAATAATTGATCTAGTTTACTAGTAGTTTCTGTGAGCAATTGGGACTTCTAAAGCCAATATGGAGAAACGTTTTGAGGATTTTAATTGTATTTTTGCTTTTAGTTTGCAACCATTTGATATGTAAGGCTCATATGGCATCTGTTCTACAGATATTTAAGGACATCTGAGAAATAATTATGATGCTAGTTTCTTCCTGATTGTTATTAACTTTGCGGACAAACAGTATCCGGTCTTTATCTTATGAATATGGAACGTTGAGTAAATATGTTGCTTTAATGCCGATTCCGTGCTGAGTTAGAATATTCATAGTTAAACTTCACTGTTCCCTAAATATCACCATGTAATTGTTTTTGTCAAATACTTGAAAGGAATACAACAACATGAAACATACATTGCTGCATATTATAAATAGAAAAGTGTTTACTGGTTTACAATCTTATAAGGTTATGCAGCATGAATTCCTAATGAAATAGTACTTTCTTGCTGAATCACTGGTGCCATGATACATGCCTACGAGACCAGACTGGTAGTATGTTAATTTTTGATTATTAGTCGTCACAATGTTATATTTTTAGGGTTTATTTTTAAGGATTGTCTTCTTCTTCAAAGTATCTTTTCAATCATTTAAAAATGACATCAGAATTACTGTGTCAAAAAGTGTGAAAAAAACAAGAGAAATATGTTAAACATAAATATATAGAAGACAAAACATGAAAAAACATGCCCAAATCAATGATTCTTGATTTGTTTATTCCTTAATTTGCTAAATTTTGCCATATCAGAAATATTAGTTGTAACTTTTAAAAATCGAAGTATTCTGATTGTCCTTTTAATTAAAAATTAGTAAAGTCAATTATGAGAATTCATAAACAGTTCCCTTTATATGTGATAACTTCAAGTCAAACAGGAAAACATCTTACCATTTCTGTATAATATCAAAACCAAGCAAGCAAATACACCTTCCCCTGTTTCACGCTATAAGCGTGCAATGCAAAAGAAAATATGAAAATGTAAAAATTGTTCCACGAGGCATAATTATGTAATGACAATAGCAAGTTTCAAATAAAAAATAGCATAACATTTAAAAATGACATCTAAAAATGTCCATAAAAACGTAGAGGAGCGAGCGATTAGCCGCAGCCGATGTTTTTGCTATATTTGTTGTATTCCATGTGGCTACAAAGCCACATGCAATTCTGTATGGATGATTTTTTGTCAACAATTATTATGCAATTCCACAGTTATATTGTAAATTTATTGAAATATAAACTCTGATTACTGTTTTTTTTTATTACTTATCGATAGTTTAAAGCTTTTCATTGTCGTGGCTTTGTATACTTAATTTAATCAGTAATTACTAATTTTTTTAATAACTGATGGCGCCATCTGGTGGAAAAATATCAAAATGAGTTCTAAATTAGAATTCATGAAAACAGTTTTATACAAACGTTTCAATACATGGAAAATATACAACAAAGACTATAACAACTTAATTGTGTCCATCCTTGTAACACGCAAACAACCATTTCAGAGTAAAGAACGAATGCTTCTTTCGCAATGGGTATGTATACTGATATGTCCGTGGTGTCAATCTTTGACAACTAAATAATGTAGACACATTAACATTGTTAATATTTGAACAATAATTAAATTATTGCACTATCGTTTTCAAAAAAGGTAAATCTATAACCAGGACAATTATCCTTTAAAACCAATGTTGATTTAGCATTTTTAGTGACAAAATTAAATAACAAGGTTATTCTGAGAATAACACAAAACAAGGAAATATTTGATATTTACATTTAGTAATACACACGTCTAACACGTCCTTCATAAAAAAATGAGAGAAGCCTTTATTTAGCAGATCAAACAGGATAAACATAATTTAAATATGAAGAAATGTTTCTACATTTAATGTTTCTGCATAAAATTTGCTTTCCATAACACTGAAGAGTATGATCGGAATTACTATACATACACTAGTCTAAGTTTAGCCTCTTGTTGTATTTTTAAATTCTTTTTTGTTAAAAATTGAGTTTAAATCACTACATAAATTTATATCCCTATATATATATCTGATAATAATATGCCCTATTAATTTTAAAACCAATTTTTGACTTTTGCGACCTTATAGTTTAAAACAATTTATTTAGTACATTTATAGGATATATAGTCTGTGTTAGAGATTATACATACACGTACATAGTTCTAAGAAGAGCATATCATATAATTCCAGTATTTTAAATTGTGAAAGCTAAACCTTGATTAAGTAGCTAAATGATATCAATTCACTGTTCACTTGCGGTGAGAGGCGGATAAATTATAGTGTGCGTGCATAATATAAAGCGGCTTTTTATAAAATGCATTGTGTACATAAAAAATTGTATCAGTAGTACAGAGGAGTCATATCGTATACTGCGCATGAGTAGATAAATATGACCTGGCAATCGTATGTATTATTGTCTTATCAGTACTATAAAACAATTTGTGTAGAAGATGAAATTCACTTTTTGTTACACTGTACATGTTACTCTTCTTCTAGGATTAAATTGTTTGATTATGCCTATCACATTAATGCTTCCTTTGAGCAGATGAATGATTTAGAGAAAATACAGTTTTTACTTTGTAATAACAAAATTGTAAAACAATGTGCAAAGTATATGTTAGAGGCGTTTAAAATTTGAGACAGTGTTATTTACAGCGCTATGGAAGAATGTTATGTAGTAATGTAGTGACATATAAGCCATTTGTGGCTGGGTGTTTTAATTTAATTTTATTTCATATCCTTCGTAAAATGCTTTGTTGAAAACACATGTCACGTAAATAAAAAGATTATATATCTGTCTATCTATCTTTACAAAACAAGAAATGTCGGAATGAATCATGCCTTGTCTGTAAATGTGGTTTAATGATATTGTTCAGTACTAACATAATTATTTGTATTAACATAAATATATAAATATATGTTCTGGGTATTTAGGTAAGTGAAAATTATTTGTCGATTTAGACTAACCTAAGTAGGTAAGCATTTAAAACATAAAAATAATATCTCATTATAATTAAAGCAATGCTGATCGTATTTTTTAGTTTGATTATGAAAATATTTTACAGGAGAATTATCATTTCATGAAGACTGTATTTGAAAGCTAAAATCCTAAAAAAATCATCATGAAGACAAAAGAAGAGCTTCATGGCACGTTATTATTAGAAATAAAGAATGCTTTGAGTTCGATGCAGTATAAGGACATCAAACATGTGTGTAGTTTATACCTTAGGTAAGTGTAGCAATTATCTACGTTAATTTAATTAAACCCTGTAACGAGAGAATATGTAAGGATTTTTGAATATGCAGTGGACTACCCGATTTTTATTTTATGCAAATCTAAATGTAACAACTGTTAGAATGGTCAATTGTATGCTAATTAACAAAAGCATTGAACGTAAATTAAAGTTGAAGCAATCTAAACGACTGTTACGTAGCAGGCAATGAAGAAGCACAAAGTTTATGAAGAATAACATCCTAAAAATAAATGGAAGAACCTACATACTGTATAATTCAAATCAAAAAGTTTTAACCGACAATAATATGAGTACACATATACCGTGTAAAGACATGTTGGGCCATGCTGTACATTTTACAGCATTCTTTATTTTACATTATTTGAAAAAAAAAAGTGAAAACGATCATGTAATATCTGTAAACTTTAATATTTTTTTTAGCAAAGCTGAAGTAGAACAAATAGCTGACTTTCGGGAATTAGTAGATGCACTTGAATCAAGAGGATATGAAGTCAGCTGGCGGAATGGTGGTTATAGTAAACTTGTATACTTATTTGAAACAGCTAATCTACCTACCATTGTGGGACTTATTAAAGAGCGTGAAGGAGAAATGTATGAACAAGCAGGTATGAACTTAAATCTTGTTACTGATACAGTATAAACTGGACTTTTACAGTTTTCAAATAGCTCATGCAACACTAACCGACTTTGAACACATCTGCCTTTCAATTCTTGGACATAATTCGAACCGTTAGTACTATGGTAAATCCCAGTCTCCCGTGTCACGCCGAAATTCGCATGTTAATTTTAACGTTTTGATGGAAAAAAGTTTGAAACATACTACAGTTGTCTGCTACTACACAAATGCCATTAACAGATAACACACTGCATCATTTATTTAAGTTTACAATATGTAATTTCTATTTAGATGAATTATTTGGAGCAAATACTACTAATGAAGCTGCTAATCCTAGAATAAGTTCCTTCCCTGCTAACAGAGCGCGAAAACACGCTAGATACGTTACCTACAGATCCGTATTTAACCACGTACGCGCACAAACGAAGAGTACGTGACGGTTAACGTATAACGTACTCTACGAATTTTACTAGTTGTGTGTTTGAATGTATGTGTTTATAAAATTAAAGTATATTTATTCAATTTTTTATCATAAATTTAATATAATACACAGGCGGTTTATAATAATTCAAAATATCCAATACATACCAACAAATACGGTAAAAATTGTTTTATACCAATCTTAATACTGTAAATATGAACGGAAATTAACTTATCTTACACACATTTTTCAGGTCCATTTTTAAAACATAACTAGTTAGATTACCATACGGAAATACCATTACTAACGTATAGTTCCATGTAGTTGATTCCTGACGCTGATACACACATTTTGCTATCTTCGCCGTTAGGGTGCGCTCTCGCCGACAATATTTTATGATTATTAATCCGCAGCTACTTTGTCGCAACGGAGAAAATTACAATTAATTCGATTGCTAGAAGGTAGTTAAGAATTAATGTATTCAATGTCAATGGACTTATATGTTCAGGATATGTTATGTCAGGAAATACATCAGGGAAAATGAAATCAGTGACCTACTGTTCTGTGTATGCTTACTGAATCATCAGGTTCTTAGATAAAGAAGCTCTATGGCTGTAGCATACATTTGGGACACTTATAACTTGAAGAAGTTGCATAATGAATTAAGTTCCTCAGTTGGGAAATGAACTCCACAACATTCTATGGTATAATTAGGTTAGCACCCGGGGGTACTGTCATTCAAAGTCACTATATATATGTTCCGCCGAATAGGCCCCCTTTTTCAGCTCCTGCATTTACCACAAGGTATGTTTTTCACGCTTCTCATAAAGCCTTATTTATCACAAGATATACATTTTTTTTCGTTTACCATAGGGTGTATTTCTTGAAAAACACATTTACGACAGGTATAATGTTTTCCATATGTATTTACAACAGGGTATATAATTTACAAGTGAATTTTACACAGGGTATCTATTTCGGGAGAATTATTTATGACAGGGTATATTTTTCATGTTTTTTATTTACGACAGGGTATATTTTTGGTGATCTTTATTTACCACAGGGTCAGGTTTTATTACCCTAGGCCGCACACCCCTACCAACTTCTCTGTCAAAGTACCCCCGGGGGTTAGCACGGCTGTAATTATATAGCATATTCAAAATTCGGTGATATACAAAACATACAAGAATATAAGAACATACTTATTTCTAAACAGAATCACTTGTAATATTTTATTTTATCCTTTACCTATTCTTGAAATCTTGACGTACTCGTATCGCTCGGAAATACAAATATGTTCTGCCGGTAAATGCCAATCTCCTGTCGACAAATGAGTCATCCGTCTAGGAATTTGATTTTATTCATGAATGCTAATCAATTGCCAAATTATTTATGTATAATTTATAGAATATGAACATTTGCGGAAACATATCACATCTTTATAAGCATAGATGCTGTTATCGTGCAATAGAACAGCACCACTGAAATGCTCTTTTACTAACTGTGGATGCTAGATCATTTGCACGCTGACTGAACAAAAAATGCTGATTTAGTAATACAATGTTTATTTTCTAGGATATAGCTTTATTTTGAAAAACATTGTAGTTTTATAAGAATAAGTAGAAGCTGTTATCCTGAAATTTTAGTGAGTTAAGATAGACCCAAAAGATCTATTCCATGAAACATGAAAGCCAGGTTTCCTGCAAATTACTGACAAGAAAAAGCTGTTTTAGTAATATTTGTATTATTATTATGCTTATATCCCCTACACATCTGCCGCTAACGCTCTAGACAATGCTCAGCGATGCAGCAGACTGCTGAAACCGGTGCAAATTTATTTTTTGACAATTGTACACATTTCAAAGGCGTATAATTACTGTTAATCGAAACGGCCGCTATCCACCATTGCATTAAAGAAAGTGTCATCTGGCATAAGGATACAATTAATTTTCCCATCCAGCTCAATAGTAACATTTTGCCTTCTAGTAAATAGACTAACTCTTCGCGGAAAATTCTGTTCAGGCACAAATAAAGATAATCATGTCTCATGCCTACTCCCGATTTTTCGTGCAGTCTTAACCAATTAACTTTTTTGTGAAC
>JAOXYB010043849.1:0-12591 GCA_028565635.1 Phoronis ovalis | reverse complement strand
TAATATGGAGAAACGTGATAAATAAAAGAGTAAAGAAACCATCTCGTGCATTCGACGCCATTTTTAAGAGTATTGTCGCAGAAAAGAATTCTAACTCGAATCCAAAATCCCCATTTGAACTCGTTAACGTTCGTTAGAACAAACATTGGGTTCGGATGTTCTAACAAATTGAACTCGTTAGGCTAACGAATTGAACTCGTTAAAAAACGAAGATCTAACGAGTTCAAATTTCCTAACGAGTTCCCAGTAGCGAATTCAAGAAGGGTGACTGTTTAAAAACTACTGTTTAATTCACTATCAGCGATGCCTTTGGAGTTGTATAACAAGATTTTACTAAATAAACTAGTCCATAAAATAGTATTTAAAAATGTTCAGATTTCATGCAAAGACTAGCATAATAGTGCATTCATATACTCTAGAAAAAGTTTGTTCAATTGAACATTATTTACCACCAGGTGGCAGTGAACAATGTGACCAAGAAAATCTTTACTTTAATATGAAAAAGATAAAATAATTATAATATGTTACATACAACAGCTGAAAACTACTGAAGATTTTGAGACAGAACCAGCAGTGTATATATATAACAGGCAGAAAAAAAGATTATCTCATAGGATTTACGGTTCAATATTTTTCAAGCAGCTACTTGGCAAATTTTGCTTTCTATTCTTTGATAGACATTGCATACAGGTACCGTAAAATCAAAATAAATCCTCATCCTTTGTAACTTCATTACAAGTATATTTTAATGTATTTCATAACAGTGGTAACACCATGTCATCTAATCTACATCAACGATAAATTGATAATCATTTGTCATGATTGGATTAATATTATTCTTAGTTTGAGCTATTCCTTAATCATTTGGGAAAATCTTTGTTTTACAGTAATGTGTATAGTGTTTTGTTAATGATATTTTCACTCATTACTGTAACTTTGATAAGGCAGAACAGGCCTTCAAACAGCTGCATAGTAAATATTCAGTGTTAAACAGAAAGATGTTTTAACAGTTGGAATACTTTTATAGTTGGTAAGTATAAACAGTGTAGTGAGTTTTTAGCAGCTATATATATTCAATCTAAGGTTTGTGGTTATTTGGTCAAGTTAACAGTGGGTACTGGTAAGAAAGTTATACTGATAACAAGAGCTAATGTATCAGGATATCTGGACTATATAAATGTATGGCTGATGTTAATTCTCTGAACAGGGTTTTCTATATATTGAATTATGTGTCTTAATTCTAAATGTTGAAAATTATATTGTTCTGTAGTGGTTATTGTATGTAGTAATGTCCAGAAAAATAAACATACTCATCTGATGATTTTCTTGTCTGCAAATTTACTTATTTAAAATATACCCTTAATACTTTATTTTAATCCTTATACTTTATTTAAAATATATCCCTTTTGCCTGATTTATTATATTTTAAAAAATACCCCCTTCACACTGACACCAGTTCATTATTGTACCCAGTCACTAACATGAGTTTGCCCCTGGGGATAATCATGAGTGAATCTGTCACCCTTGTTCAGAGATACCAGGTCCATGGATGTCAAAACGGAGATTTTTGCCGAAGGTGCAAGCGCATGGCGAAGGCACGCCTTGCTAGGGGGGTCCGGGGGACATGCCCTCCAGAAAACTTTGAAAATAAGATGCCATCTGGTGCAATTTGAGCTAAAATTACAGTTTTTATAGGCTTGAAGCCAGTGACTTGAAACGGGGAGAAATGCCTGTCAAACCGGGAGATGGGTTCTCAAACAGGGAGTCTCCCTGTCAAGCAGACTTGGCATCACTGCTTGTATCATGTTGACTTTCAAAGACACCCATCTGCTTATTCTTGACCCCGTCCACCCTCAATGGTCAGGATGAACTTTGATTGTCCACCTGCACAGATGGTACCACAGGAATGCCAGTTGATACTTGTCATTTACATTGGTCCATGTAAAAATACTGCTAGTATTTTTGTTACTGTGCATTGTCACTCTCATTATTCATGTTAATTATGTATATGTCATATTTACTAGGTTGCTTGATATATAAGTGAATCTCGGACTTGTTTTGTTTATGTTTTCTTCTATAGATTAATTGGTAGTTCCAAAATATAGCTAATAAAAAGTTTGTATAAGGTCCCAACAGATTACCAAATTTAAAGGTATTTGTGTAATTATAATAAGTTTAAAAATGTAACAAATGCAGAACTCTCAAACCGCTATGTGTAATATATGTGAGTGCAAAGTATGATCCATTTTTGGTATTAAAATGGCATAATGCAATTAGCAAGTTTTCCAAGTTGTACATGTTACACTTTTCTTGTAGGAGATTTTAAAAATATCAGATTATACTTAAAAAAATAATTATGTTATTTTTTAATCAGTAATCAGCATAATGTTCAAATATTATTCATATTTGCTATGAATTACTAATAGTGGGTTGATTTCATGTTTGTCTTGTGTTAAATGGACTCTTTGAAAGAATATGTCCTTCTCTATCATTTTTAGTAGAAAAATCATGTCTAACCCCCAAGTAAGAGTCTAACCCCAAGTAAGCCATTATATTTCCGGAATATGTGGTATTGGGCTAATATTTCTGAATATTATATGGAACGGAACACCCTCAAGAAGAAAAACATTTTAATGAAAATTAGTGATAATGCAAAAAGAAATACTATAGTTCTTTGTACAATGTTGACAAGGATTTGCTTTAAGCAAAATGCAACTGGAGTGGATTAATGTTGCAATTGCATGGAAATCTGTGCACAGTAATACTGTGTTATTGCATTAAGGTTTCTGCTTTAAGGTTTCTTTTAAGTAAGGATGTCTATGATGTACATGTAGGCAAGAAAAAAAGCTCGTAATCTGCTGTTTAAAACAGATTGAAGAAGTTATAGTGAACCATTTTTTAGCCCGCAAATTTCTTACAGTATTGTTGGCATGCCTTTGAGGATCCGGAACACCTAATTTTACTTACACACAGATTTTAAGAACATTTCTTTCCTATATCTTCCTTGCATAATAATCATGAAAATGCTTATAAGCCTTTATGCAAATAAGTGCCTATTATCTAGATTAGTGTAGTTAATGTTATAGAGTCCATATGAACTAAAATAACAGAGCTGTGTAAAAATGGTAGTGTGTATGAGATTTTTAATTTTTTTATTACAAATTCCCAATGCACCCTTTATCTATTTGTGCATTATATTCAAAGCCTGTGATAATCTTGCTGTGTCATTCTATATGCAAATAACAATATTTCTGCAGGATATCTGGCAGCACTATAAATGATTCATACATATAATTTAATATGAACGATAATAAATAAATGAAGTATCTTATATTTATACTAAAGACAAAAATTGTGGTTATAAGTTAACTGGTTTTAAGCTGATTTAATTAATTGGTCAATCATTGTAAAAATGTCTTAAACTGTTAAATAATGAATATCTTTTAATATGTGACATTGCCTTATTTATTGTATTGAACTTTTTTCATTGGCAATTACAATATAAACATATCAATTATTCCGAATCAGACTTCTATTCAAGCTACCATTATGATAGTTCTTATGACAGCCTTGTTCTTATTCTTTTGTTACATTCCTCTGGACTATTGTCACAATTATACATATTAGCTTCTCTTCTTGTAACCTTCTACACATTTATTGATTTTGATTAAACATTGGTTTAAGTCCTACTTTGTGCTCTGATGTAGTCGCGTAACCTGTGCAGAGTTGAGCTAACTTGAATCCCTAGTTTTTGTCAGGTCATGTGGCACAATAGTCCCCAGCACAAGCTGAGGAATTCACCGCCTTTCCGCTTCAAACCTGCCATTCATAAATACTGCATACAAACATACAGACAATTAGTTCCTGTGCGAAGCCGGTTTCAAAAAGCTCTTTTCTAAAGGTATGTTTATCCAGACTGTCTCTCAAGATATACTTTCTTGAAATCTAATTAATTAATTTTTATATCTTCCAATACTGAACTGCATTTTTTTTTGGTTTTGTTTGAGATCAATATCGTATTTATTAGCTCATTTTGATAGACAGACTATAACAATAATGGATTATTATCGTAAAAAATCTTCAAGTAATATGATCTTTATGAACATAAAAGTTCATAAAAATATCATCTGTCATCTGTTATTAAAGGAAAGGCGATTAAATTGCTTGATATAATTTGAACAGTTTACAGAATTATATTTATACAAATGTTGAGACAAATTATATGAACAATGAGGCTTTAAGAGGTTTATTTTGTATAGTGTACCTTGAAATAAACAAATTTCTCAAAAGCAGTTTTATTTTAAAAATAGAAGTTAAACTACTTCTCTGTTATCACAAAGCAACAATAAAATTGTTTTCTAAAAAAAATTAGGAAAAAAATGTTATTTATAAATTAAAAACTCTGTAGCCAATGCATTGGCCTTCTGCAGGCTAAAGAAGGACTAATTATATGAGGATGAAATACATTACTCGATGACAATTTATTCTAATATATTCCTTCATAACAGTGCTATCTATAAATTATTCATTTTATAATGCTAATAGAAATATATATAATTTGAGTTTTGGACCTCCTCTTTAATAAAGCATCAACGCTACTATTTAAATATGAATAAATATATGTTACAGAGGTGAAAATAAAAATTAATTTATTATTGCTTTAAGCAATTTGAATAGAAATGTGTCAGTTTGAAGAGAATGTTCAAAGATAACACAAACTTTATTCAGTCTGACTGACCCCAGTCTACTATTACATTTATCTGAAGTGATTAACCTATAATTATATCTAAAAGTTTTTAAAAAATATCCATTTCTGTAACTAACAGATGGACCTAAATACACTGGTTATTTACATATTTTTCTTTTGTATTAAATTAGAATTGATCTCAAGTAGAAATGCAGACATCTTAAATGCGATATCTTGTCATCTGAAGATATTAAATATATAGTAAGCTTTATACTCACTGGAATACGTTCGAGTGTTGCCAGTTGTGAGGTGGGTAATTTATAATTCATGTCATGAAATAATCTGCTGTGACTTCCAACAAAATATACAATTAGTGTTTGAGTAACTGAGCACTAACAACAGTAATTCACCATGTGGGCCATGTTGATCACTAATTGTTCTATAGTTCATGCTTTAAACAAGCAACTCCTGGTGCTTTGGAAGCCTCCAATTTCTATATTTCATACCAGCAATACCCCTGAGATGTCACCATTATTAACAAGGTACTATGACATTTATAGTTTGGACCGTATGGTCGCTAGATGGTTCTATGTACTTGCTTACAGTAGGCGATTTGTTCACCGCATAACATCATTGGTTGAAAGAGCGAATTTTTTATTACGTTTTCAACGCTTTAGTGATAAAAACTCCTCCTTTTCCTATTGTACTCTTTTGACTTATTGAAGACATCTTGTTTTGTAGCCTGCAACTAACATGGTAGCAAAAAGTCCAAACTTCATTACATGACTTCAATTTTAACTTTCTTGCAACACTAATGAAATTAATGGCAACAGTCGGGTTTCCTTTTTTTCTTTCTAAGTTTTGCAGTTTTGTAATTATTCAACTGCATTAAAGGTGTCACAGAGCTTTGCAGTTATATTAATAGAATCATTTATTATTCAACTATTATAGCCATGACAGTGCTTAATGCTATTGCTTAATTAATTTTAATATGTACAGGTACTTGTTAAAATTTCATAAATGTCTCATAGATGTTCCTAACTAAAGTTATCAAACATTTATATCTGTGTCAGGTTTTCTCAGATGATTTGAAGGTGCATCCACATGTAATTGTGTTGCTTTGTCTTCAAAATATCTCTCTCAAATGTTATGTTTTTAAATGATACATTGCAAGAATACCCAGTAGTAATAACTGGTTAATTTATGAATGAGGTCGATCCAGGACTTCTTGTAATATTCATATTAATGGATTAAAATTTTCCGTAAAGTGTCAGACGTAAATTTGGTAACAATTAATTATTTTATGTAAATATATCAACCTCATTATTTTTCAACTAAATATTTAAAAATAATTCTTCATACTCATAAATTATTATATTGCTAGTATTTCAAGGATAGGAAACTTATTTTTTCTAGTTCTACGCCCAAATACAAATCTATAGAATAGCGGAATTTAACTTGAATAGAGCTTCTTAAAATATTCATGTAGCCTTTATTGTTTACAACAGCATGCAATAGAGCACTACATTCTATAGATTAGCTTGAGGGGGGTAGTACAGTGCACTAAGTAGCACGGAATTGTTTAGTATTTTTCTCAGTGTTATCTGTTTTTTTTGTTCCATATGATTGCTGTGGTCTTTGCTATAGTACTTAATATGATAATGCTGATGGATGTATGACACTCTGGGAGTAAGGACACTGGTCAGTCAGTAAGCATTAATTTTGTTAAAGCTATGACACCTAGTGCATTTTGGATAAAAGTTGTTTACGGTTATCTCATTTTTAAGTACAGTGTCTCTGTTGGTATTTGAATGAGCTTTAATATTCTCTCTGAAAAAGATATTAACTGATTCATTGTAATAAAAAAATTGGGACTATTCATATCATTCCTATGGTGGGTACTTATTTACACAATGCACATTTAGTATGTTGGGTTATGTTCAGTCATACACTTGAAGCATTGATTAGGTCAGATGTGTATAGCCTTAATCTTTCAGTAGACTAAAATCATCCTACATCCTCAGTCTGTATGTACACCTGGAAAGTGATCTTGTGGCTTTTCATTGTTTGTTGAAAAGTAGCTAGCTAAAACCATGTCATGAAGAATCTATATTAGCTACAGTAAGGGGAACCATAATATTTCATTCCTATCAACCTAATTCATTTGATTTTATAGTAACTGTACAGTTGTATTCTAGATGCAGGGTAATTGTTGTATAGTTAGACACATGATCAAGGGATTGAATTATACATAAATGCTTGCTATCATTATTATTGCTCTTTTTATGTTTTTCTAGTTGACTTACAGTACTGTTGGGAATTATTTAATTTAGGATGTTCCCACAATTTGTATATCTGTTACTGATAACTGCAAACAATTAGTACTGATTATAATATTTGCAATGCCTTTTGGCACCATAGTAAATGTTCAGTTCTAAATTCGCTACCTTATATTTGCTCTTTTACATTTTTAATTTGTAAACTTCACTGTTCTTGGTGGGTCTTTATAAAGTGGCATTTAACATTGCTCAGCTGTTTTCTTAATAGTTTTAGACATTAAAATGTCTTTTTATCATTTAAACCCAAAGGCAGATACATATTAAAATAGATGCAGCTGTTTCTGTGTGTCTCTTTTATTTTACAAGATAAAATAAAAAATCCATGATTGCTTACCACCCAAATTGAAAAAATAATCAGAATATCTACTTGTGTTGCTATTGTGTCCATTGCAAGTCTTTCTTGATTGTGGTCTCACCAGTCCATTGCACTGTTCATGCCAATACAATGCAAGGTTAATTCTTTTCCTGACTTGCCATCTTCTTGAAGGCTTGAGAGCTATATGATGGCGTGCCTCTGCAACCTAACCACAGAACCGACACTTTACATATGAACATTGAAACAAAAGACAGTTGGTCAAAAACATAAGCATGTACATTATGGAAAATGGAGAAACATTATATACCATATTTTAAATGTTGTAAATAAATTTTTGCAATGATCCCAAAGGAGTTATCTCTATATATTGCCATCTGGGGACATACCCACAAATATGGGATGCTATGTCCTTCAATGTGTAAATATGGGTCCATGTTTTTATATCATTATAATGCAAAATGTTTTTTTGTTATAAGTATATTATATAATGCCATGCTAACTGTATAAATATAAATTATATACATTAGTTAAAATTCAATTTTAATTTTTGGACAGATACATAATATGGGTCCATGTTTTTATATCATTATAATGCAAAATGTTGGTGTTAATTTTTGTTTGCTGTTTTCAGCTTTTATCTTTGAAAAGGGTGGCATGCAAGTCTGCCTTCCTTGGAATTTCAGAAATATAAGTTAGTTTTTCATAATTTTGTTGAATATATGCGTCTACTTTTTGAAATAACCTAGACATAAACATGGTATGATTTTCTGAGACTCTAGCATTTCCGTAGCCAGTACAAGAGCAACTACCCCTGGGTCAATGGTGTACTTGAGCCCTGGTATAAATATAAAGCAATGTGCCATGTGCTCAGAAGCATTAAAATTGAAACTGATGATTTCATTTTATAGTAAATAACATACTGGATAGTATTGCTAACTGAAACTTAATACATAGGAACTGATATTTTGCAGACTAAAAATATTCTGTAATGTCAATTTTACTTGTCAGTTTTAATTTGTGATATGCAGAAATATTATTAGTGAGAGCTGCTTTCTGGGATTTAGTTGTAAAGTGCATTGCTGGTCTACATTCACTGTCTGGATGTTTTTTCTGGTAATCAGTAAAAAGTGATTATTTTATACTTTCATGATTTGTGAAGTATCTATTGATTTTTTAAACAAACTTTTCAAATTGGCTTTGTTATAACATCATTTCAAATGCTAGAGAAGGCATATGCTGGAAACTTCCACAATACTGTTCATAACTGGTTTAAAACAAATCACCTGATTTGCTGCCAGTTTGTTCACATCAGTTACAAATTGCTAAGAGAAGAAAGATAGGGGGACTACAGTGTAATGATGTTTATAATATTTGCTTAAGGGATCATCTCAAAAGTTATCACAATGACCACAAACATAGTGTTTCGTATAGGGGTTAAAATCTCCCTATGTTTATGGTTTAGTGCGAAATGAAAAAATCGTGCCTAGTATAATACGATATTTAAAATCATTCCTTTAACGCACCCCCATTTTGAAATAGTAAACGCACCCCCATCGCACCACCCCCTTTGAAACAGAAAGAATTTTTTTTTTTTTTTTACTCTTAGCGTATTGGTGCAATAGGAGTGGAAATGGCCTTTTTTTGCTTCTCAATTTTTCTCTGGCAGCACGGAGACGTTTCAACAACCTATTTCTCTCGCACCCCTCTTTTGAAAAAATGTGACAGCCCTGATTTCGCTCTTGAAATTGGTTGTCAGTTTTTACACGTGCGTGACGTCCAAATCTCACTACGTTTGACCAAGGGGGTGGGGGGATAATTCCTATATACAAAACACTATACGTTTGTGGTCATTGTGATAACTTTTGAGATGATCCCTAAAATCACCCCCATTGACACCAGCAGATAATAATTACTGCGATGTCCATACTACATTGAGAATCAAATATGTTGACCATTGCAAACATATCTAGCTGTTAAGATGTTTTGAATTGTGAGCATGTGTTTGTGTAATTCAGTGCAATTTGGTATGCTGTGGATGTTAGAAATCTGCACTATACATATATACACTGATCTGTGTTACTGATCAGTCCCATGTGTATAGGTTTATAGTACCATCCTCAGCATTGGATACCTTGTTGAATAGAGTCATCTTCATCTTCAAGAATTCAGGTACAAATAGTAACATCATCTATGAGACATTAAGTTTCAACATTATGTGACATTCGAAGCTGCTGCTGCTGCTGCTGCTGCTGCATTTTTGTTAGGGATGATTCAGATAATGGATTCTTTAAGTCTCAAAAGGTCTGATTACAGAGAATTAATTCTAGTCTTTGAGAGGGTTTGGATGAATCTGTATTTATTATAATCCATATTCCTTTGGTTTCTATTTGGTGAGAGCTCCATGTGAGCTTGTCAGTATCTGATTTTCTTTAATGGAGTATGTAGCTGTCAGTTGGAATATTAACTTCATAATTCTATATTGCAGCTGTTTTTTCCCAACATTTTTGTTAGGATGTTTCTTATAGGAGTTTGTTTGGAAAGGGAAAAATTCTGAGTTGCATTAAATGTATGGTAAAAAAATGTGCTGGATTCCGTACAATCTAAATTTTGATAAAAAGCAAGTTATGAATTTTAAGAATTATGATAATCAGGCAAGGAGAGTTTGTACATGTTTGAATATTGGGATGATTTGTATTTTTCTAAATTTGCCATATTTGCTATAAACAGGTGTAAATGTTTGTTTACTTCTGATACATCATTTTAACCAGGTGGCTTTTAATGTTAGGTAGTTACAATGAAGGGTTACATATCTACCCCAGTAATTTGTCAAGCAGAGATGGTGCTGGACTAAGCTCCCCTATGCCGGTGAACTGCATTGTGAATATTTTAGAAGCAATTGTATGTTTTTGCAAAGCTGGTCATATTCATATTTTCATTTTCTTGAACGATAAGTTTACAGTGCCAGATCACTGGGGGAATGCTGGAGGGGAGGGATGACTATAATTAATGAGGTATATAGGTTTGCTCACCACAAGAAGGGTGTGATTTTCAGAATTCCGAGCATGAAGTTCTGAAAACGGTTGAAAATTCACCCAACTCTGAATAAAAGTAAAAATAAAAACTTAAAGTTTCGATTTTATTCTTGTATTTTCTGAAAAGGGGTGTTTGTGCAAGTGGCAGATTTCACTCTTTAATTTTTCTTTAAAAATCTATATGCTTTTTTTCAACAGAAATTAACAGCTGCATAGTGGTTTGTACTTATGAAAATAATAAACATGCTGTTGTTAGCAAAAATGGCTAAAGGTACTCATAAGTTACTCTTTGTATATTTATAGTGACAAAAATATTCTTTCCTTGCAGATTCAATACCATTTTAAATACACTTTGGATTACTATCTGTGAAACTTATTGTGAAGTAGAGAGAGAAATAACTATGTAAGTATTGTTTACATTGGTAATTGAGCAAGGTGATTGTTGTGACTGTTAATTTAAAGTAGCTAAATGTTCTGACACATTGGTTAGGCTAAATGTAGTGGAACACTGAATTTACCAAATTTAAGGAGTACCTGGTTATTTGTTGAAAAAACAGTTGATTTGGTTTGTCATTTGTTGAGATTGTTTGTGAATAAAATTATTTTTAATAAATTTTTTGAACCCTGTTTTTGGCAAATTTCAAGATAATTCTATTAAAGTGCTACAGAGCTGTGCAAAAGCCATTAACATGTTTTTATTTGTCATTGTGTCTGGGTTTTTTTCAGAGTTTTGAGTTCAAACAGGCAATAAATTCTTTGACAGATTTATTTACTGCAATATGCTGAATTTAGAGAAACAAAACTAAGTTTAGCACTAATAGAGCAGTTGATCCAAAAACTATTGAATTATTCTGCCATTATGTGTTGTTTATTTAAAAGTTAAGTTATTTAAAACATTCTTCTGACATATACTGTATATTACTTTTTAGGGGTTGAATGATGGAAAATTGAATTATGTTGTCTGTCTTCAGTTCTCATTCTGTTTCAACCAATATATGTGATAATCCTGTCACAGTGTACTTGATCACTTGGACTTTTTGGTTTAAAAGTTAAAATCATAATAGCAAGAACAACAAAAACAAGTGGTGAGGGTTATCATGAAATAAAGTTCAAAATGTGTACACTGTAAATAAAGCCTAACAAATACTGATTCATGCTGTAATAATGGATTTACCTAAACAATTTATATGGGGAAACATCCCATTCACATTTGCAAACTTCTAGGCTATAATGTAATGCAACAGAAAGAAATCTAATTTTACCACAGAGCTAAAACAAAAACATTTGCTAGGCAAATTAAAGAGTGAAGTGCTTCTGGCAATGATATTGGAGGTTACAAAGTTCTTGGGAATACCTCACAAATAAAAAGTATATGCGAAAGTCTGGCACCCATCTGATTTCTGAAGCAAATTTTCCAATTTACTTTTGATCCCAGGTGTGTGTACTGCTGTACCTCTTATACTAATAGTCATGGTGTGCACTTTTGTTTAAAAATTAAATTAGAAAAAATTAAATTGTTCGTTTTGGTTTGTTGTTGGCTGATTATAGAATCAGCAGGGTGTTTGGCTCCATGGTAATTTTTTTATGTTATAGACCTGATTTTCCATAATCACTTTATTTAGCTCAGTTTAGTAAAGTAGAGGTAGCTGCGTTAGGTGTTATGCCATTGTGAAATTTTTAGAAATCTGATATAGTTGACGCTACAAAATAATTAACGCGTGCCCCGATCTATTTACCAACTATTAAGGCACGTAATTTTTCATTATTCCCAGAACGGAGAATTCAAAGTACTTCATATCACATCCGTGTATTTGGTGTAATTGTATTACTTACCTCCCAGATTATCCTATAGGCATCGTTTGACTGCATTTTTCGCCCCTTTTTACATGTGGCATAATAATTAGTCAAAGAGCAGATTACATTTTTACTGCATCATTGGAATTGTTCCATCTGGTGAACAGTCTTTATATAATAAATGGGTCAGTTGTACCTGAGGCAAGGCTGATATATCCAACGGATGTAGACATGAGAATTATCCTTAGATATTTCTGATCTGGGAAACGTATATTGTTTGTAATTAGAATAAAGTTAAATATAGCAAACTGTGGAACAAAAGTGTTGACGTCATCACGCCACTGCTGGATTAGTCTAAGTTTAGACCCTTGTTGTATTTTTAAATTCATTTTTGTTAAAAATTGAGTTTAAATCCCTATATAA
>JAOXYB010043838.1:0-12591 GCA_028565635.1 Phoronis ovalis | reverse complement strand
CAATTCTAGGTTTTTAACATGATATTTTTGAAAAAATGTAAGTAGCATTATTACTGCTGAAACATAATTGAAAAAGGACAGTACTTTATAATGTGTTTGATTGTAATGAATAATGTCTTCATGAATCTTTTTGTACTTAAATTTCTACCGAATGCCATAACACGTTATAATAATAAGAATATCTAAATGGCTGCTACTGACATGTCATTTTGCACACGATAATTAATCGCACCAGGTATAATTTCAATTTATATCGTATTCTTGCTAATCCTATCCACATACATACATGTGTCAAAATACAGTTTTCCGAATGCACTTATTGCCCGAAAGGCTTTTATTACTTCTTCGTTGTGATACATTTTTAATTATAAAAGCCCATATAATTAATTAATTCTCTTGAGTACTGTCAAATGTTAATTCTCCTAATTAATTTCGTGAACGTATTTTTTCCTGTATGTATTAGTTTTCAGGTGGAAACAAACACTGCGCATGTGCAGTACTTTCAATAGATGTCTGTGTAATATCTAAAGGGGGAATTATCATAGGGAGTAAAAGGAATATATACTAGTAATCCCGGGATAATAATATGAAAAGAAAATACAAAAACTCACATGTACAGGCTCAACTTTACACATTTTAATTAATAAACAAGTACAACCCTCTGTAAATTAAAACTTTAAAAATTAAAAATTATAGCGAGTTATTTTATTTCGTGTCTAACTGTATTAGTTATATTATGTTTTACTCTTCTTGATGCAGGAGTGTCAATAGTAAACAAGCTCGTTCATTAATTAAATCATTCTAATCACTTTAATGCTGTGTTCACAATAAACATATTCATATTTTTAATTTAACAACAAATTAAAGTAATAACCAGGAAAACAGGATGTCACATCACAATGCTGTAAGTCGACAATAAATAAAGGACAGTAAGAAAGGTATAGTTCCGGCATGCCTTTTTTCCCTTTCTTTTTCTTTTACCCGTGGGCAGCTATAGGGACATTTCTATTTGATATAATTTCGAACAAACTTAGAGAAATCACAATTTGAAAACGTCATTTTTCAATATTTGAGGGGATTATATCCAGGACTAGAAGGTCACTCAGTTTTCTGTGAATTTTTAACTAATTCCACCTCGTCGTCTGTTGTTAGAGTTCAAAAGTCCACAAAAGTTAATTGATAAAGATTGATAAAGACTGCACGAAAAATCGGGAGTAAGCATGAGACATGATTATCCGTTTATTTGTGACTGAACAGAATTTTCCCAAAGAGTTAGTCTATTTACTAATAGACAATATGTTAGTACTGAGGTGGATGGGGAAATCAATTGTATCCTAATGCAATACCGCTTTTTTGAGAATAGTTTTCTTAAATCTTTGTTAAATGACAGTTACAGAACAAACATGTAAATACAGAATGTAAGTAGCTGCGTGTGAGAAAAGTATATCTAGATTTTTACCTGCAACAGCTTTTGTGTCTAATGCATATTTTTTTTAATCACTGCTACATCCAAATAATAAAGTCCCTAGGCAATTACTAAAACAGTTTAAATGTCATTTTCTTGTATTATGTGCATGAAAGTAAGCTTTACGTCATGGCACTGCGCATGACTTTATTCTTTACTCATTAGAGTAGCATTTTGCTTTCGTTGATGATTGCGCTGCTACAGACAATGTGACTACGTGGTTTTAAATTAATTGCTTTCCACTTATAGGTTCTCCTGGACCAATCTCTGTTAGATTCTGAGATGATTAAGTACGATTTCATTGGTTACAAATATGCAACATGGAAACAGTAATTTACGCTCTTATACCAAATGAATGTTTTTATTTTCGTATTTGAAATAGTAGATTTAGAGACTCATTTTGACAATAGAGGGCATTTAATCTGCTCGACATGTGCATAAGATTTAACCACTAAAATATTGTATAACTCATTCGTTATGGAATTCCTCAACTTGGTATGTGTTTACCAAACGCTGATGCACTTTGTAATAGCGGATATATCGCCAGTGCCAGGTAACAGTATGAAATCATGGGTCCGTTCTGGGGACATCATGCTGGGTGGAATTTTCCATATAACTGATGATAAACCAGTTAAAGGCACGACTAGTTTATGTGCAGAAAACTTTCGGCAGAGGGATAATGTGGCTCTGGTAAGTACATGTTCTGTAAAATGTAACTTCCATACGCCAATGTTACCTAGACTGAACTCAGTCCCTTGTGGGGGTAACAATTTTAACTTATAGCGCGCGATTTCAGGATAACATGAGATTTTACTTTTTGTTAATTGTATTTATTTTCAGTATTGGATCAAACACTTAAATAATATCATGAACTGTGTCTTTTTGACGAAAACTATTTATTTTTCCTTCTACTAATTAATCGGCGGCCACTTTTGTGAACACCAAGCGTCAAGTCTGCCACTTATATTCATAACTTTCTATATCCAAATGGTTTTGAAGAATTTGGTAACATAACAGCCTAAAAGCTAATATTGAATTATTCTAAACTTTCATTTTTCCATTTTTCTTAAACAAGCAGTGGACCTGAGAACTAACAAATACGCTAATAAACACGCAATAGTTAATGTATGCGGGTTGTGATATTTACGTTAATTAAAAGCTGAGTAAAAATAAGTTGAACGCTCCTTGAAGGAATTGTTTCATTCAGCTTGTATTTATGAATTATTTTCAAAGCAAATAATCATTGATCCCTCCGCTGTCGCTTTCACTTTCACTTTATTTCTGATATTACATTATACGCCATGAAATTCAGATTTAATTTCAATTTTTAATGGTTTTAGTACTAAACAGTAAAAAAAAGTAGTTCTAATAGTTAAAACGGATTCATGGTAATTGAATTGTAATAAAAACATTAGATACTTTAGTTTATTTTGTTTCGCGACATATATCAACCACTTAATTTTATTTATAATTAAGTTTTTATTCGTGTGGATGTAGAAACATTCAATATGGCTTTTAATGTTGATCATTGGCTTATAATTTAGAAAATTGATTAGTTTTTTTAAATATTGTTTAGATGGCACTCTTGGGGGCGCTCTATTTCCCGGGACACTCCATTTAACTGGAATACGCAGATAATCTGTTTATTTCAGTAAAAGTGAAATCAATTTTGCACTTACTGTAAGTTGTTTTTGTTTTTTGCTTTCGCTAGCTATTTCGCATACATAATTGAGTGAGTGTCTGACTGTATTGAGGCCGGGAGACGCCATTGTTACGGCTACTCCTAATCTACCACAGCTATGCATCAATGTAACTTTTTAGATTAATGGGAATTAGCAGATTGAAAGCATACTACATATAATATTTGTCGTATTAAAAATTCCACCTGTACATTTCATTTTTCATTACAATATGTACATTTAAAAGTGATTAATTATTTGATAGACATCTAGTATAATTTGTAATGCATAGATCTGTTTATGAAAAAAGACTATTTGTATAGACCAGATTGCGAACTCAAACGTTCCCATGGTGAAAACTTCTGTAAATGTAAAATTACCTAGTTCTCCAATCGCTAGCGTGATTCAATCAAGACAGTGAACTGCATGACAAAGTACATTAAGGGAAGGCAAATATTTTACGTTATAGTACTTCTTACCATGTATACTGACTGGCATGAATATGTTTGTTATATCTCTTTCGTGTTATATTTGCACCTGCTGGCTCATACATGTACGTTTACGCAAGCTGCGTTAATACAGTTTTGAACAAGTGTACCAAATGTAGCTGGTATATACGTTTTAATTTTTAACTAAAAAAGTGACCAAGATTTTTCTCCAATTTTGTTGGTTTTCTACAAATAAAACAAAATTCTAAAATTATTTTTTTATGTTTTGAAATTGTTTGAGTACCCGTATTTTACGTCGAGGCAAAACGTTTTTTCGAACGTTCTTTATAGCCATAGTGACCCATAGTGGCCGGATACTTGCACATTATTGTTTAGGATACAATTTTAATTTGTAGATCCTATATTATTCAAAAATAATATAGTGTCTGGCAGTTGTCGTATTATTAAGAAAAAACTATAACAAAATTTAAAACTGACAGATGTTTGAAGCGTTTTATGCCACATAGTTGCATACAAGCAGATTGCTTGCACAATACATTTATTAATAATGTTCCAGCAGGGGAAAATATGTCCTCGTGTCTGCGGTGAACGGCTAGGACAATTTAGCAGAGTTGAAAAAAATCCACGAGACACAATGAAACATCTAACGGTCATCAAGATAACTATATGGTACACTATGAGCATACCCAGTAACTAATTGGTTCAGTGTTTAGATAATAGTTGTTTTAACACTTTTATTTATATTCGAGTGTTTCGGGCGTTTCTCCCTATGTTGTTCATGTGGAGCGATAGTCCGGGTACGTTAGTGTGGTGTACATTTTGTTCCCATAAAGGATCAAGAGGAGTACAAGTGCTTATCGATAAGCCGACATCCCATTAGTGTCATTAGTCCGACATCCCATTAGTCCGACACCTCATTAGTCCGACATCTCGTTAGTCCGACATCCCATTAGTCCGACATCCCGTTAGTCCGACCTAGGATATATAAAACTCTTAGAGTTTTATATATCCTTGGTCCGACAGCTAATTTTTTAGCATCTCCCATCTCATCAACTACTGCTGTAACATTTATGTTAGACTGGACTCAGTCTGAATAATGATTATTTTTTTCACTCAAATTGTCTAAAGTGCAGATAAATTATACTTTTTCAGTTGTGTAACTTATATTTAGTCATATTTAAATTTTGATAGTTTGATACCATTATTATGAGGAAAGGCCCAAAAACCCCAATTTTATATTTTTTTATTTTCAGTACTAATAATGATAGTACTGTTATAAATGATGAAATATGAGTAAAATTATCAAAATTGTCAAGTATCAACATATTAAATCCTTATATATAATTAGTCCTTTCAGTGGTCCTTCCTCAGCCTGTACACAGGCTACATTTATGTCTAAAACGAGGTCCAAAGCAAGATCCTCTGGTGGACTTCTAAACTATTCCGAAGGAATGTGTCGCATCTTAACCACGGATCTCAACTCCAACTTACCCATGTTCAGTCCCTGCATAACAACACGTTCATCGTTGATCTTGGGGCTATAGATCGATGTTCTAACTTTTCCATGTTTTCATTAATTCTAAAATAACTACGCCTATCTCTAATCTGACCGACTAAAACGTATTACATAAAAAGCATAAAATAGGCTCTACTTTCTCCTGCTAAAAACTGGTAAATAAGGCAGTCTTATATAATGAGCATCTTGCCACCAATTTTTACTACCTGTGCTACAGGTGTACTAAATCGCATTTATTATTTAGCATTACATATGTTACTTGCATTGTCAGGTATGATCTAAAAATATCGCAACTGTTACATGTGGCAGCACGTAAAGTAGAGCACCTGTTTTTTAAATTACGCTTTGCGTCATTGATATGAATTTGATTTTATAAAAACATTAATGATGCTATAAGCCATGTTTACATTGCTATTTTATGACAGATAATGGCATTTTAACGTAATAATAAAGGCATTTCTAACGCACTAATGCTTGCTGAAGGCCGAAACGTTGAAATGTTCAATTTTAGTTTATTTAATGTTTATCTTCTAATAAATGCCGTTGCGAAATCATCATTTTTTAAAAACCAAAACATCATTTATGCAGTATTCAGTAGCCGCATTTCCTTTATTTTAAAAAGTTCAAGATGAGAAAATAAAGCAAAATTACATTAATTTTACTGAAATGATAGGATGTAGACAAATGTTTTCATTAAAATGCAGAATCATTTAAAATTTGAATTTTTTAAATCTATTAGTTAGACTAATAACACTTTTAACAACTATTAAAGACAATTTAAATACATTTGTTTTAAGCAAAGTATGAATTTATATTTTGCTGTGAAGGCAGAAGAATTGTTGTCACGCGCTATTCACGTTTCCAGTGCGCTTGGATGTACAATGTACTGGGTGTACAATTACAAACAAACAAATTGAGAAATATTTAATACTAAAGTTTATTTAATACTTGAAATAACAAATACTTTAATGCAAAATATGCGACAAAATTTGAGAAATATAAAAACATTCTCGGTCTGAAATATAACTGTGCCGAAGAGATACTAGCCACCTAACATGAATCGATAAATTAACATCAAAGGTTCTCAGTACCCAATTTACAATAAAAAATTGTTTAAAACTTGAATGAGAATTTTACATAGCAAAAAAATGTATCACTGTAAAAACTTTTTCGACAGTATATCACGCACTTTAAAAAATTGTCCTTGTCCTTTCTGTAAGGCTACCTATAAACGGCTGTAATAATTTAAATATTCTCAAATTGTATTCTATGATCGCTTCTATAATTATAGAATATTGAGGTTGGTTTGGCATTTTTGAAAAGTTTTGAATATTTGGTGCGTTTTCCTGCAATTTGGTGCTTTCAGAGACGCTTTTTCCATGACACTGCGCTCCTTTTATACATTTAAACATAAATTATTATTGGACTAATTAATTTAAAGAAATTTTATCCCCGAGGGACTGAGGTCAGTCTACATTGCAGGGTATTCAGCTTTTAATTATTTGTAGATTTTGCCTAAACCTTCAGTATAATTATTTTGAATTTATATTTTTTACTCAGTATTGAAATGGAGGTTTTATCACATTAGCTTAGAATTACTAAAGAGGCATGCATTGTCATTGTACTGGTTAATAATAGACAATAAAATTAACATGTTTCGCTTTTTGTCTATCTTTTTGTCATTTCTGTAACGTAATCGGTACATTTACTGCAAGAAATTATTTAAATCACAGTATATAATTTACCTACTATTTTTGTTTTCAGCATACGTTTATTTTATTTTAAAGAACAACAAAATATAACTTATAATCTATATATACAGGTAGCACCTGTAACAATAATGGTGAGCAGTGTGTACAAACTGATGATAACTTATCATTGATCAGTTAACACGAAGTTATGTCATAACTAGATACAGGTATTAATTGGTAACAATATACCGAGTACGGACAACCATGAGGAAACAACCTGAATGCAGGACACACTCTAGATAAATAATAATAATTCAGTCGGCAACAGGATTAAACATAAGCATTCTTCTTCGCTTTTTATTGGCAAATCTATCTATGATATGCTCATAATCTAGGTTAATATCTCTATAGACGCCTTCCACGCCCGCCCGTAAATCCGCCACTGGACACGGCATGTTCAAATCTGCTACCGATAACCCCATTAAATAGTCCAACACCTGTCCAAGTTTTGGTTAAAAATGTACTCTAAACACGTAAAAAAACACGAGCGTGTCAGCTACAAACATGCTGATACAATACACCAGCTTCTTAAAAAAAAAATTGCCCATAACAGTTTGAGAATTTGTCATGCGTTCGCATGTGCAAAAAGAGACGTTATTCATAACATGTCATTTATTTCTTCTAACGAAGTAAACACACTTGGTAAAATATTTTTACTTAATATGTCTATGTACATGAACATGATTTCAAAAGGACTTTGGAAAATCATCAGAACTATAATCCAGTAAGACTACTCAACTAGCAAATTATAAAAATGCAAAAAGAGTACCTGACGTCTTTAACCCCAACATAGGACCTTATATCACAG
The DNA here is from genome assembly GCA_028565635.1 of Phoronis ovalis. Classification (NCBI taxonomy): domain Eukaryota; kingdom Metazoa; phylum Phoronida; family Phoronidae; genus Phoronis; species Phoronis ovalis. The sequence continues at coordinate 4,923 of JAOXYB010043838.1, read as the reverse complement.
TATATGGATATAGACGTTGACTGTTATCAGATTTTTAATAGTGGTTAATATTGTTAGTCTAGTGCGCGTGTATGTGGAGAAACAACGCAGTTTTAAAATTGTGAATTTTTGTTTTCAGTTGGAGTCAATGGTTTATGCGATAGAGACTGTCAATAACGATTCTGGACTCCTACCTAATCACACCTTGGGATTTGCTATATTAGACTCCTGTTACAATGAACAAGCCGTGTTAGCACAGGTAAACATCACATAATTATAGTAATACGTTACATTATATTAGTATTTCAAATTACTGTACTTTTTGTTTACCCAGTACTCTAACAATGCAAGTAAAGTCATCCCGAATAGAGTTCCAAATACAGAGAGTACAAAAAAACCATCCCGAGATCAGATCACGACTGTGACAATATTACTTTGTAGGCTTCAAGGTTCTTACCAAGAGAAAACACCACTTATTCTCATAAGAACGTCGACTTCTTTGACGTTGTTGGCGTTATTGGTCCAGGGGGAAGCGGTTCAACGAAATTCACATCATTTTTGTTTGGCACCTACAAGATTCCTCACATAAGCTATCTGGCATCGACTGATGAGCTGTCAAACAAGGACTATTACCCTTACCTTCTGCGGACTGTCCCCACTGACAAGGCATCGGTAAGGTTTCTTTCATACTGCAGCTATTATATGTACCACTAACTAGACTAGTTGAAACTACTTTAATTTTAATTAATAAACTCATGCCCATTCTTTCTGTCAAGTCCATTAAGACTTTCCGTACAGCAAGTCTATTAAGACTTTCCGTACAGTTGTTAAAAAAAACATCAACACCGTAGGCGTAGAGGTTAGGCGTCCAGTCTAAAAAAAACACCGTTAGTGTTCCATAACTTGGGTATTATCTTGTTATATACCAACTACTTCTTTTAAATCTAGCATTTTAATTCAAGGTAAGCCTACATTTATAAGCCATATACTTGTATAAGTTCAGCGAGATGTTCATGTTTTAAAACTATAAGAAAATCCTAGTTGTTTTTATTTCTTCTATCTCTTTTTCATACAATTCAAAGTTAAACGCAGCAGTTGATACGTTGGTGCATTACAACTGGTCGTACGTTTCTGTACTAGTAGCATCCGGCACCTATGGCCAAATCTCTTTAATTCAATTACATGAATTAACGAAAGAAAAAAACATTTGTATTGCCTATTCTACAAGTGTCAGTGAACATAATACCGACTACGACGCTGTCGTACAACAACTAATAAAACATTCTAATGCCCGTACCATTATCATTTGGACGTTTTCTGCACAAACTAAAAAATTATTCCAAGCCATAAGAAGAGCCAATGCGACAAATATGTTTGTGTTTATTGGTGGACCAACCGTATCATACCGACTTTTCGACTTATACGGGGAGATGGACGTTGCTCTGGGAATGCTGATGGCAATAACGCAATCATATTCCAATGTTAATTTTGACAATTACATGGGGTCTAAAGATGTAATTAATAATCCAGATGACCCGTGGTTCAAACACTATTGGGAACTGATATTTGAATGTTCTTGGAACGTAACAGTCCAACAAAACCCATGCAATGTTACAGATAAACTTTCTGAGAATAAGAATTATCGATCAACTCTGATTAATGGCTTTGTGATCGATGCTGTAAATGTTTTTGCACACGCCTTGGATTCATACATAAAAGAGCATTGTCCAGGTGTATCCGGTCCACAAGTTCAGAATTGCATCGAAAGACCATTATTACTTGAAGATTATATGTTACAAACTGAATTTAAGGGATCATATTTTAACATAAGCTTCGATTCAAAGGGAGATGTTTTTGGACAAATCGCTATTCAGCAAGTGCAATTGTTTCATGGACAGTATACTAAGATACAAGTTGCTACCTGGGATTTAAAATTGACAGGCTTTGTACACAAGCCATCGGGTTTAGTATGGAATAAGGGATTGCTTTCTTCAGGTACGTTGTTCTACAGACTGTATTACATTTATCTGAAGCCCCCTGTATGATAATTAGTACTCCAATCCGGACTCCAATGCAAACAGTTTTTATATTATAATAGTTCATAGTTAATTCTAGAAAGCAATTCAGCAGTATCTCCAGCAGTATTGTCAATTGTATTCTGTTATTTCTCAATGTCTGGCAAAATGGCAAATTATTTACTGAGCAGAAATATTCGTTTGCTTATCGTTTGATAACTACCATTGAAATGCTTGTCACTAATTTTAATTTTATGCTAGGATTAAATGATCCAGAAAGTACATGCAGTAAACCTTGCCAACCGGGAGAATATATTCAGCCACAGGAAATCGCATGCTGCTGGACATGTAAAAAATGTAATGATTACGAAATTCCTACGAATGATTCACGAGACTGTGAGCGGTGTCCCAAAAACTCTTGGCCAGAATCTACATACATGCGAACATGTGAACCTATTACACCAACGTTTCTGCAATGGGATGATCCATTAGTCACGGCTTTGGTTACCATCAGCATCATTTATATTGTCGCACTTGCAGCCGTGTTCGTGTTCTTTGCGAAAAATAGCCAGCATAAATTGATTAAAGCGTCAAGCCGAGAACTGTCCCTTCCTATGTTAGCAGGAATGTTTCTTGGAATTTGTACAGGTAAAACAAGCTATTATAAATCAAAGCTTTACCTATAAATTCCTAGAGCTTGTATAATAATTTTCAAAAAGAACCTCACAAAGAGACTTTAAAAACGTCTTCATATATTGTAGCTTATCAGAAAGCTTTTTATTTAAGCAATTGTTTAATTTAACGTTCGACATTTTGCACCATTTGTTTATACACTGCATGTTATATTTTGTTTTCCTCTATGTAATGTTTACATTTTTCTTTTCAGTTTTCTTGCTTTTTGCAAAGCCTTGTAATGAATCGTGCTTTGCTGCTTACTTTGGCTTTACTGTCAGTTTATCTTGGATGTACGGTCCACTACTTGTTAAAACCAGTCGCATATATCGCGTGTTTAAAGCTGGAAAGAAGTCCAAAAAACCTCCTATGTTAGTCAGTCGAAAAGCACAAATAGTGCTTGCTACTACTCTAGTGCTTATCCAGGTAAGTGAAAGAAAAATTCATGTTTTTATTGTGCATCTTTTGGTTTACACGTACATAAATCGTGTCATAATACTTTTTAGATAAAAAAAAATCAGTATTTTTTACTGTATCTGACCAGCTGACCAGCTTATAACTTTTACGTGTATTCGAAACATTTTGTATGGTGTTTTGTACGTTAGAAAAATTCCACGAGAACTGCACACATACTACATAATAAATACGGGGTACATGTATGTACGTAACATCATGACATACTGAAGATATGTTCGTTTCTCGTTTTTTATTTTATTAATCATACATATAACGCAGTTGGTATTTTATATATTTTACAGTATGTTAATTGTTATAATTACAGATTGCAACCACTCTTACGTCTTCATTGGTTGATCCACCAACTGCGACTTTGTTAATGCCAGTGATAACTGAGAAAAGGGTTGAAGTGATGTGTTACTTTCCTACGGAGGGATTCATTGCGTGTTTGGTGTACAACCTCTTTCTAGTGGTTCTTTGCAGCATTTACGCCTATTTAACTAGAAAGCTACCTGACAATTTCAATGAATCACGTTTCATTGCCATGAGTGTGTATACAACCTTGATTATCTGGCTAGTTTTTATAACATCTTACTTTCTGACTAATGCGTTCTACCGAGTCTTGCTATTAGCACTGTGTCTAATTTTGAATGCCGTGGTAGCGTTGTCTTTATTATATTTACCTAAAGTTTATGCAGTCCTATACGGTGATACAACGACATTGTGCTTGAAGCCGCGGGCGGCACGTCTGATAAGTGTGTCACCGAGTCTTGACATTATCATAAGCAAGGCTGTTTGTGGGCACAATGCTGCTAGTGTAAATCAATCTTCAGAAATCTAAAACGCTCAATTAAAAATACAGTACATCTGTCAGTTATAATAACATTATTTCTGAATCATTGTGAGAAGTATTTATTACGTACAAAAATGAATTTGTCATTCAATAAAAGTTCAAACAAGATAACAGCTATTAACATAATGATTACGGACATCTTTTATCTGAGTACTGCCACTACCTCATCCAACACAAGCATATGTAGTAAACTAGATAGCCTTTTAGCAAAGGCAGGGTTGCTCATATTTGCCTTTATGAACGCTAAATGACCTCTAAATTACCATTCAACATCATTTTTAACTTTTCAGCGAATAATAGAAATTCATTCCTTTGAGACTTCTTATAACCTCAAAATGTCCCCTTGACCTCAAAGTGCTTTCTGAAAATCTTAAGCCATTTTAATTTGAGAGTTTGAACTTTTGACCTCTAGATGACCTTTTGACATTAAGGTGAACTCTCCGGTCTCTGAGACTGTCATATGTCAAATTACAAACCTGTTAGACTAAACACTACGAGTTGCAGTATGTTTCCTCCATAAAATTAATTTAAAATATGCTTAAAAAAATCACCTTTTAGTACTCAAATGTTCTCAAATGTCATCAAAATGACCATCATTTTGGAACATTTTCAGCAATTTTAAAATTTTAACCTTTGACCTTTAAATGACCTTTTTACCCCAAGGTCAGCAATGGGGATGTTAAACCTCGAATATCATGTCCTTAACAATTACAGTCTTCGAGATATAGCTTAGTGATTATTTCATTGTAACTCTTAACACAAATCATTTTGGAACATTTTCAGCAATTTCAAAATTTAACCTTTGACCTCCAAATGACCTTTGCCTCAAGGCAAACAATGGCCTACCCCAGGGATGTCACGCATCAAGTATCAAGTTCCTAGCTGTAACCGTCATCGAGATTTAGCTTTCTGAAAATTGGAGCAGAAAATTAAAAGAAGAAAGATATA
>JAOXYB010043837.1:0-27293 GCA_028565635.1 Phoronis ovalis | reverse complement strand
CGTTTGGTATACTATCAGCCCAGTGACCTTATGTACCAAATATGGAATGAAATCTCTGACCCCCATGTGCGGACCCCGCCTGACTTTCTCCGGCAGAGCGACTTAAAGGTATAACCAACTGCCGTGAAAATGGTAAAAAACATTCTCAACGCATTTGGAGTATAAAGAAATTGTTGCATGGTGCCTAAAGTTTCTTACAGTCGGTGAAAAGGGTTCTATTAAATTAAAAAAAGCATTTTCTAAAACCTATTTACAAACATGGGTACCAATGGTTCCCTTGTGTCAAACCCACAGGATAAATAAATATGTACCACCTACTAATTAAATACATTTCACAATAAAAAATGTTACACAAAACTTTAAAGAAATTATACTACATTTGCCTCTTTAATTTTCATGGCATGATAAATATATGCAGCCAAGCTTCTAATACAATCAGCTAGCATAATATGTATTAAACCTGTAATATATAATTAATCAAATTCTACCTTTTTGTAGTGAAAAATCAACTACTGCTGTATCTGTTAAGTGTGAAGTATGCCATGAATTCAAAGCAAAATACAAGTGCCCACGGTGCCTTTTACAAACTTGCTGCTTCTCATGTGTCAAACAGCACAAATTGTCATTGGGATGTAATGGTCAGAGAGACAAGACCAAATACGTTTGCTTGAAACAGTTTGATGACCTGCAGTTATTAAGCGGTTAGTGTCAAATTTCATTCATATCCAGTAATATTATCTGTGTTGTGGAGTAATTGTTGTTAAAACGACAAATGTGGGAAACGTTTTTAAGAACGTTATCACTTGTTTTGATTGAAACAGTTAATTATTGCAAAAGAAAACTAAACTAGTTCTCATATTAATTATTATGTATGTTTGTAGATTATAGACTGCTTGAAGACGTTGACCGAAAAGTTGATAGTACTTCGAGGGACCAAGTGAAAAAACACAGATACAGACCTAACTATGTAAGTCACAGGACTAACTGTCAAACAAAAAGGCTTTTTTTAAACAATATATTTTTTTGTGCTGTTTTTTTAAATGTCCATTATGTTTTGTCATCAGACAGCGATCATTATCTGTTGTTTTAAAGAAGTTGTCAAGAATCGTATGTTTTACTAAACTTTGTTCAAGATTTGCTGCATGAATAGTGGCAATTTTTTACCTGTTAGGTGGGTTATGTGTGACTATGCATATAGTGATGGTAGGAATTTACCGGATTTGACATGCTTTTGCAGTAAATGGAACATTCCCAATTTTGTTTGCTTGTTTTGTTTTATGAAGCTGCCTACTTGGTACCGACTTTCAGCTTAAAATATTCAAAGCTCTTTCATTGTAATATCAGGCAATAGGACACTTTCATGTTACAGTTTCAAGTCTCGTCCACTAGGGGATAATTGAGAGAATATGTAAGATTTAACTTTTGTTTTAGCATTCAATGCTTTGAAAAATATTTGGTTTAAAAAAAAAAAATTATTTATAGAGGGTTTAGGAAGAAAAAGTCTTCAAATAAATAGTTTTGCACAATAAATAACTACAATTTTAAGCTGCATGATAGGTAATGTAGCTCACATGGTTCCCTAGTGGTGATTGTGGGTAACTGAAACTCAAAAAGGGTCCTGTCCTATTACGTATTACACAGCTTTTTGTTTATAGATCCTGCTAAAAAATTATGTTGAATATATCCATAAAATGTTTTTTGTAGATTAAGAAGTTAGTAAGTGCAACCCGCAAAAGGGGCATTACTTTGGAAATAGTGCCACTAGGATTTACAAAACGAACGGAGAACACTACTTACTTTAATTCGAAGTAAGTATTTGCCTTGCTCGTACATATTTGGTTCCAGACAAGATTCAAGAATTTTGAAGGAATTCTGAAAACGCATTTGCTTAGACTTTGCAATTGAATGTAATTTATTTTTTCGAATTCTGGAAACAAGTTCGCTGTTCACTGATTCGAATGTTAAGTTATTAATTTAGATGATAAAAATTATTTTATTGCTCGTGCAATGTGGTTGAACTAGCTGTTGTATAATACAGACATGAGATATGTAAAACCGCTTCTTGCATTATTTATTACTTATAAGACTCTGAGCATTACCAATGTTGCTAACTATGCATGTTTATGTTGATTTGTCTGAAGAAGGACAGACAACATTCTACAACATGACATTTTTTAGTTAACATTACAGGAAGGAGATTGAGATAAAATGTGAGAGTCTAGTTAGCCTAGCAATATCTATATAATATCTACTTTACCAATTAAAATGAAATTCATTTCCATTTCCAAAGTCTACATTTTCGTATGTGACATGAATATATATTTTTCTACCTTTTCTGAAATGTAAGCTGAGTCACTGATATTACTAACATTTTATTTAGGGAGAACACCATTTATTGGCATGTGCAGTGGATATTTCCAAATGTTGGAACAAAATATACTTGCAAAAAGTAGGTGAATATATGACAGAACCTTACAGAATTTTCTATAATATATTTTAATGTTATGAATGGCTTACTATGATTGTAATCCCGGTGGAACCAGTTATCTTTGTTTTCGTCTACTGATTTTCAATTTTTTCCTCAATTATCCACTTTAAAGTATTCCTAATTAAGTAGACAATAAATGAAATGCTTGCTTTTTGTGCCCATCTCACTTAGTACATGGGCATATAGTCGTAGGCTACTGTATGTATGTATGCAATGAATGTTGTATGTAACATTTTCTTTGTCTCACAATACCAGCTCAGTTTTTATCCGATCAGCTTCATATTTGTATACAGAGTAAGTACAGGTCACATGTAATGTGACCTGGATTATTTGTGCTATGGCCAACTGGTAGCCATGTTTGTCCAGGAGAAGGCATGTCATGTTGTACCCATTTCCAGAAAAACAAAACGTTGACTGGATGATATAAAAGTACATTAGGTAGGTGACATTTTTGAATTGCAATCCGAATCTTCACATATTTTGTTGTGCATAATGCTTTCTTTGTCTCATAATAACTGCTTCAGTTTTGCCTGATCAGCTTCATATTTGGGGCAAGGTAAATACACGTACAGGTTTGTATAATTTTTCCTGGATCACTTCCAAGATGGCCAACTGGTGGCCATGTTTGTTCTTGAAGTGTCACGTCACAGTAGCTTCAGTTTTTTATCCAATCAGCTTAATATTCAGCAGAGAGTAAATACAGGTCAAATTTAACTTTGCCCGGGGGACTTCCTATATGGATGAGTGGCAGCCATGTTTGGTCTTGAGAGTACACATCTTGTTGTGCCACATCCAGATAGACAAAGCATTGACTAGACAATTCAAAGGTGTATTCACGAAGACCATAGGTGGGTAGATGTATTAGGATAAGTGACATTTTAAAATGACCTTGAGAATGATGTAAATGCCGATCTGAATCCTTGATATTTTTCATTGTGCGTAACACTTTATCTTGCAATGTCTACTTCAGTTTATATTTAATCAGGTTCATATTTGGGACAGGGTAATGTAGGTCAAAGTACAAGACAGGTTTGATTTTGACCTAGATTATCAGCTGGAAGCCATGTTTTTCTCAAACTGGTACTAGCAATAACAGCTTCAGTTACATTTTTATGTTTGGTATAACTTTGACCCATATTATTTATGATTTGGCTGACAGGCGGCCATGGTTGTTCCCAAGAGGGCATGTAATGTTGCGCCACTGTCCAGAAAGACGAATGTTGACTGACAAATTGAAGGTGGGTTCATGAAGGCTACAGGTAGATAAGTGTATTTGGGGATCAAGTGCCGATCTGAATCTTTGACATTTATTGTTTCAAGCACTTTGTGTTTGGCAACACTTACGTGTGTAACACGCAATGTGATTTGATCACAAGGATATGATGAGCATCTGACATTGCAAATGTCTTGTTTGTTTTGTTTAGGGTTAAAGAAAGCAGTACACTGCAGACAGTTCTTGATGATTTTTTTGTGCCAGGCATGTCAGATCCAATAGTCAGGCAGAAATTAAAGAAATATTGTAAAGTGCCAATGGAAGATTTAAAATTGTACATGAAAATGGAACAGAGAAGAGCAAACAGTGTTCGGTTTGTACTCAGCTTTTCAAAATCAATTGATCAGAAAATTTTGAATAAAGTGATGCATAAAAATGTTAATATAGACCTTAACAAACAAATTTAAAGAATAGATTATTTGTTTTTTGTCATGGAGATTAACATTTGGAAAAATATTTTGGGTATCAACAGTTATTGTGTTACTGCATCATACAGAGTACAATGCACATAGTATTCTTTGCATTATATTTCTAAACAGAACTTTGAATATTCGTTCTGTGGTAGTGTTCATAATTTTTGTAATGCATATATTATATTTAAGTGTTAATACATATATTAATTTGTGTGTTACAGTAGGTTTCCGAGTTCTGCTCTTCCGTATATACAAAATACTGGTTTGTGATTCGGTAAAATGACATCAGAAAAATCTGAGTAACTGTTACAAACCAGTAGATTTAGTACTTTATCGGGAGAGCATAACTGCAATAATAGTAAATGTATCTTAATTTTCAGTCCACTTAACTTTTACTTAGAATCAGTTGCTAAGACTGGCAATATTATTATGCCCCTGCTGTTTATTATGAACTTAACATGTTATTTAGAAGACATTCTTAGCTTTACAGGTAACTTTTTTCTAAAAATTGATCACTTTAGGTTATAAATCTCAAATAAAGTGTACCAAATCATATTAGTCTTTTCTACCTTAAGAAATATTAAAAAATTACAAGTATTTGCATATTTTTGAAATATTTTTGTTTCTCAGATATTTTTTGCTTGATAATGGAAAAAGCATCACAGACAATTTAAAAGACAAACTGATTATAGAGTATCCCACAATTCATGTTGTGTTTGGAGAGTTAGTCAAGGACTATCCAGTCGTTGAGGAAGGTAAGAAAGACTATTCAGAAAGAAAGTGGGAATCCTGTGTTATTCATTTCACAATTTAAGTAGCTCTTAGCTATCTAGAACACAAACGACTAGAATTGAACTTCACAAAATATTCAGTTTTTAACCTGTGGTTCATAATCCAAAGTTTGTGAAAACGGCTCACAAAATTGGATGAGGGTTTGAAATGTCACCACTAGATGGTAGTACAAATAATATTGTCATCCTCCTCACAAAAATAAACATAATAAGTCTTATTTTTCAGAAAATTGCCAAGACAATTCACACTCAAGTGATGGCAACAGTGAAAGTGATGATATGTCTGAAACTGAACAAAATAGTAGAACAATTGATTCAAGATTATCTGTAAAACCCATAAATGATAGAACTGAAAATTTGGGAGAAACTGAATGTGTAATGGACCGGCATGTTAGTGATACAAACTTAACTGGTAATTCAGAAGAAATAAAGACTGAATTTGTCAGTGATAGTACAATATAATGTATCTGGCATTATTGGTAATTAAGGAGCTGTATGAACCGAATATATATATTTATATACAGTCTGAATAAATCCATCCGTTAGTGTTCTGAACCCTCTCATCTGCAATCATAGTCAATTTTTGTTTATTATCTCGAAAAGCAGAACAACAATAATCCCTTTATTTCTTGACACCAAGCAATTGTACCGAACACTATAAACTGGTACATTTATTCCAACTGTTATATATATAATTATATAAATGTGTCAAAAGGTATAATCTTCGACTGGATTCCCTTCTGGCATTGATTGTATATGGTATTGTTGAAGCAACTAGGAAAAGTCAAAGGACAGCGATAAGTGCTGTTCGCGGTTCATATATTATGTACAAATGTATTTTAATTAAATACCTAATACATCTCTAAAATTAGTATGATAAATTTATGTGAAGAATGCTAGTTCCTGTTGTGTTCAAGGGCTCTTCAGACTGCTTCATAAGTTTGATTATTACAGTCTTGTTGTAAAAAACACTAACTTGATTACTTATTTTTTTAGCTATGGGGCACAACATGTACATTTTAATATATAACACATGCGATTTCTTACAGTTTCATTGCACTTTGTCATAGTTATTTTCAAGCATGTAAAAATTTAATGTACAAAATGAGGAATTACTTAGTTAACAACCAAAAAAGTAAATTAATATGCATTTGTGCTGTAATGATAAATTTCAACATTCCAATTCTTATCCATCGGAAATCTTTGTATGGACCAGTTGGTAGATAGAGTACTTTACTGCATTGTCTGATTTCAGTGTCTCTAACCTTCGAGACTGTTCCTTCATTTCGTGGGTCGTCATGATCAGTTTTTGAACAATGTTGAACACAGTAATAAGATATCAGGACCACTCGCAATCTTTATGACATTTACAGTTTTTGACCCACATATAGTTTGTTGTAACCAGTTTTTCACCAGTACAATTAAAATCCATGATAATTGTTTTAGAAGCATTTGCGGTGCAGCATCGATTCTTTTTACATGTGCTGCAATATTTCGGTTTCCATTCCTTAACGCTCAAACAGTCTCTCCATCTTATCTTAGATCTTACTGGAGCCTTTTGCGTTGGCCTACAAATACCATCCTAGAAACAAAAAAAAATACATTTTCTCAAAGGCGAACTACTCGTGTTTGCTTATCATCAAATAAAACTATGTTGGTGATATTCGTACCCAGGGCTTTATTGGACTAATTATATATTACAGTATTCAGTTGCAGCAAGTTTGGGCATAGATAATTTGTCAACAGAATGAAGGAACAAATTAATACAAAAGGAATGAGTACGGCGTAGCGCAAGAACTAAATAATGTGTGTTATGACGTAATTATAGGTTAATTTAAAGGACAAAATGTCATAATTTTGTTTTTATGGGAACGACAAAGAACCCTTTTCTCATATCGCATCTAACTATACGTGCATGTTAATTATTTGTTATAACTTGACATTCTATATACTAAGATCTATGCTATATCAACACCGTCCTGAGCAAATTTTAATTATCATAAAGCACTGTAAATATGAACTTGCTTTTAAAGTTATAAGCACAGATTTTGAATTGAATTTTTAAGCATTTTATTAATTACATAAAAAGTTTTTTTTGCCAAGATAAACTTCATATTAATCTAGGTGTCATATACGTACCTCCGTTTCATCCTTGTATCCACATGGTCTTAGCATGCATAATCGTGTTTCTTTCACACTTTCGCATTCAGCGTTGTCATTAGTCACACGGATTGACTCTCCAACATCACATGTGGCAGAACAAGGAGACCACTCACTTGTTTGAAATTGACATTTTTTTGTTAGAGGTGGTAGCGGTACTAACGTGGTGGACACTAAACAAAACAAAGAAAGAAAGCAAAGGAGTTTATTCCTTATTTGGCATCTTAAATACACAACTATGTGTGCTGAAATTTAAATATTCATGATGTTATGTAATTGATGGTTGCGTTGAGGTTCGGTAAACCGTAGCATGACTAATGAGGTTCGGTAAACCATAGCATGACTAATGCAGGGTCTAATGTTCCATATGGGCAAATACTGCTGCTTCGAATTTTCACGGCAGAAAAATGCGTGCTATTTATCTTTTAAGTTTAAAAGTTTATAAATGTAGTTGACACTCGGCTGCACTAACTTTGTTACACTTGTTAAGCAGAATTGAATACATGGTATACTGATTCATACTGATCGAGACTGAAAATAGTTGGTGGTTCCTCATTGTGGTGTGCTTCATGATTCGGCCGTTTCAATAGACTTACAACACATTTGGTAGTAAATATAGTTCGGGAAGGTGTTAATTTTTCAAGTTAAGAAAGTTTCGTCCCAACCCTTATCGATCGAATAGATGCATGGAGATGGAGTCCATGTCTTAAACACCACCATTTATCTTCTTTTAAACTAACCTCTGAAAACCTATATAAATAATTAATTATAGGTAAATGAAAGCAAAAATCTCACACGTCATACTTGGTGCATCTGCTTGGACTTCGGGTGGATCTAAGCAAACCCATTCTTTGCAACAGGAATTACTGATGTTCACTAGAGTTGCGCTGGCACAGTTTGGTCTAAAAAAAATAAACATTTACATTTCCTAATTATTCAACTGGGAAATATTATACTGCTCGTTTTCTATCTTATCAGTAACTGTAAAGCTATTTCGAAAAATAAATAAATGTGCCTGCTCACATATGCTTTAAAACTGTTTTCAAGTAAATATTAAATATATGAATTATAAAACAGTTTTTTGTGAAAGAGTGTCCGCTAAAGAAACAAGTAATTACAACCACTACTGCCACCCTATACTTCTCGCATGTAGTAAGCGCGTATACATACATTACCTTTTGCTTTCCTGGGGACATAACGATACACATCCATAATTTCCATTTTGACATGTACACAACCTTCTACAATCTGGTTTGAAGTCTTCACCATCTTTATACCTCATACCATTTACTAAACAATCTTCTCCAGTCTCAGCTGCATGTATAAATATATAATGTTCATTAATTTTACGAAGCGTACATGCTGCATGTTATATATCTTTAAATTCATAGATTGAAGGCACGTCGGAATATATAGGGCTTAAACATGTTAACGGTGGTAAGCCGGCGGTAAGGTTGGATTGATACAGCAATAGCCGTACAATTTTTTTTAACCCATTACAACGATTAATAATGCAGTTTACAACAGTTTAAACTCACCTCTACATGTTCCTTGTATATTGTCTATATCGGCAATAGTTAGATCTTTTACATTTCTACCGAAGTCGCAAGTCAAACCTTTCTTTTCATCGCACCTGTTTATTGTGTCACACGAATCGCCTATAAAATGAATCAGAAAAATATTTAATAATTGAAATAAAGCATAAGGATTGCTTAAAATTTTATATTCAAGACATATTTTATAAAATGTACATGTACAAAAAACATGTTATTTTCTGCTGCATCTTTGTACATATGCTTCTCACCAATTGTAACAGACAAAACTACCGGTAATAAAAACTTTATATTTGTTCCATGGTATAATTAATTATTTGGTTGAAATACCTTGTTGTCTCCCACACCTGTAGCAGCATCCACACCCATCGATGATACGATTGACGCCATCAAAGCAAGTGGGAAGCCGACTCTTACATTGACATGGGTATTCACAGCGTGCGCTAATCTGAAATGTGTGTTATATAATATATAAATGTTTAACGGGAAAACACTTGATTTGCTGGATTCAATGTTATGAAATAACAAAATGGTAAGTTTTACTTTGTTCTATGCCCTCGCATGTTCAGTACAGATATGAACAATCAAGATACGCAAGATTGTTAGTGAATTCTGCGAAATTGCTTTTTAAAATTGTCTTGGAAGAACAAAATATCACTTTAATCTATTTGCCTTTTTAAACACGCTTTCGTCTCGTTTCCGTATTTTCCCGTTACTTATAGTTGAAATGTGAGCTTGATCAGTACGAAAAATGATACTTCTCTTGATTAAAAACTACACAGAAGAAAGTAAAAATTCATGGAAATATTTCGTAGACGTTTGTTTGCACGTAAATGTCCTATTCCTGTCGCATTTGGTTGCCTAACAAGTAATATGCTTTTCTCGTTTTTGCATGTTTTTATTATAATTGCGATTTATACCATAACGGAGATTTAATGCCAATCTCTCTTTAACAAATATGGTGAATTGTGTATAAAAATTCAATGTCTTGATAATTCATCCATGAAGCGTAGCGTGTTTACGAGATGCTGTGACTAAGTTTTAGTTATTTACAGATTGCTGTACAGTCATTAACTAATTAGTATAAAATATTAATGGAGTCGATTACTTTGAATGAAAGCCAGATTTCTCCCTCAAGGTTACAACTCTGACTTCAATGTGATGGGTTAAAAGACCATGCCAAAAGCGCATTAACTGAGTGCAAGTATTATAAAATAAATATGAAAAAGTAAGTGGTTTTCTACCGCTAAGCTTCTCTCATTAATGAAATAAAAGTATTTTTCACTAGTACTTACAGCAAACTACATGATCATGTATTTAATTTATCAAGTGAAACTCATTGTGTATGACTTAATAAAAATACTTAATTACTGATATATTTCAATTGAAAACATATATATTAGCTTTAAAGAATATAACTGCACTTTGAAGAAATGCCCTTTAAGTGGGCAGGGGTTAAACCACAGTAACAGCATTTTTATCAAGGCAGTTCGCTACTAACATTTAGACATCGGTGGTAGTATGCTTGCTGGTCACGTGGGCGGAATGCATTCGTGCGGCTCCCGGCTGATGCATATCTTCGACTTTACACGGAGTTCTGTGTCATTCGCAGTTACGCATTGTAGCAACCACTCGTGTAATAAAGTTGCAAAATGTAATAATTATTACATTTTGCAACGAAATGACATACTATTTCGTTGCAAAATGTAATAAAAAAATTTTTATTACATTTTGCAACGAAATAGTATGTCGTTTCATTGCAAAATGTAATAATTATTACATTTTGCAACGAATTACGTTGCAAAATGTAATAATTATTACATTTTGCAACTTTATTACACGAGTGGTTGCTACAACGGATGTTCATCATCGATAACACATTATCAAGTTTTTGTCTCAATGAATCAAATAATATAGAAATTAAACAAATTGAATACATCTAAATGTATGAACAGGCATCCAGAAAATATAGTTCTGTGACAACTAAAATAATGAAAAAATAATAGCATAAATTTCAAATCGTTCATACGTTTGTTACCATTCGTTCAAATACAATTTAGTACTTTTTGATACATTTTGCGTGCAGAATTTATATATTTACTAAATCTCAAATTATAATTATCAGATTTATATAATATAACCACAATGTACGGAATGCCATCTTTTACACATATGTTCGTTTTACTACATCACGCAGTTGTTCGTTCTAAGGCGTTGTCAATAAGTGTATTTAAGATGATTCGTATGTTAGATTAGGAAATATATTGTAATTCATAAACAAAGACTAGATATATTGAAATAATACAAACTTCTAAAATTAACAATAAGAACCGCCAAAATGAATGATGTATTGTTAACAACGGAAATAATTTGTTATTCTCTGAAGAAATAAATTTGTCATTTCATTATACATTTATTTAGCACACTGACATTTTCATAAACTGTTTGAAAAATAAAAAGCCGGTGAATTCTCTTGAGGTAAGACAGATGCTTTGTTCAGAAATGAGAATTCACTTTTACATATTGTGTGACTAGACCTAACTGCATTAATTATTTTAGACAGGAAATACACGTATTTATATTTTTCAAACATAGTGATGGTGATTTGTTAATTCAAACTATATTTTTACTGTAAATTAATTATAATACACGAACTTAGAAAACACCATGTTGTATCAAAGTCAAAAACATGCACAAAAATCATTAGTTAACGTTTAAAAGTTTTAATTTTAAAATATGAGCATCCGGATTAATTTCATATCAAAATATTATTGCATTGTTCAGTTCCAACTGTAATTTTTGTTGTTTATGAAATAATGCTTGTAAAACAACGCAGTAAAACAATATTAAATTAAACCACTGTTAATTAATGGAAAAATTAATTAACGAGAAATCTCTTATGAATTGTATTTAAATTAACTTCTAGTTAATTGTCATTCTCTTACTGATTTAAGCCAGTCATCACATGAAAGCCAGTTTACGGAGTGGCAGGGACAAAAATCATTTATGCCAGTTTGCATTTAATAACTAGCAAGTCTAACTGGCGTGATCAAAACGTATCTTGTGCAGTAGATTTTAAATGATTATATAATCCTTTATTATTGTAAATTTTGGTGAAAAGTTACACCGGCGAAATAAAAATTTAAAAGCCTCAAAAAGACATGTAACGCATAACAGATCGAACCAACTTGCGAGTTTGCACCAGAATACAAAATTGGTGTTGAAGTTTTTCTTATTTCAGCCATTTTTTAAAACGCGCTAATGATTGTTATAGTATTCAAGAATCACCTTGAAGACTAAATACGTTTCTCATTAGTACACAAGCATAATTTTCGATTACAATTAGAAAGTGAAATATCTATTAGGTATATGCGTATATCAATTAAAAACTGTGCCAATAAAATAGAGGTTTTCAAATTGATCAGCTTTTATAGCAGAAGCTTAAAATATCTGATAGTCATGACGAACACAAACATATGAAAGTATTGCAGAAAAAACAAACATGCAAATCATTCATTTCCGACGTTTTCTTGGAGAAGAACGGTTATATACTTACATGAAATTTGAATGGTGTTGGTTCTGCATTTTGTCGTTCTGTTCTCTTGAGCTTTACTTCACGGAATTTACAGTCGTAACAATGAGCATGTTGTGGTGGACACGCACTTGTCCATACAAAAAATATAAAAATGTTCAGCAAGCAGTATTGCACCATAGTTGCTCTTTTTCTATCTGAGACCAGTCGTAGAAAAGAAACTAAGCTACAAATGTATTTTCATACACTGTTATGTACAGCACTGCAGCACGTCTGTATTGTTTGTGTATGTTTTTATACGAGATTATTTTTCTTCACTATCCAGATATGGCAGTCATCCCGGTAGTCATCATTATGTAAACATAGTTGCATATCACATGTTAACACAGTTTCTTCAATGTCAGTTGGATATATAATCTGCGTAAATGCTATCTTAATGATCCTTCATTAAAGTTTCACAGCCTCTTTTAAAGAAATTACCAGCTGTCGTCATGGCAACTCTCTGTAAAATATGTGTTCTGAAACATAAAAAAGTAATGTCGTTTATACCAAACTATTTTCCATATATAACAAAATAGTTTTAATGATTTTTTCACAAGCCACGTGTCTAAATAATAATATAAAAAAAAACTTACGTAGAACTTAGTGCATGGGCGTATTCCTTTTTTTCAATATTAGTTTCAAGTTATTTTATTATAGGTTCGCCGAAAAACAAAGAACAGGTTGTCTTGAGAAATCTACAGAACCTGAAATTCTGACAATATCATGAGAAACATTATGTAATATAGCATCGGATGAATTTTGGTATTTTCTATAACTTGACTAATATCAGGTTTTTGCCACAAAGGTTTCTACATGTATATCACTGCATGTAAATAATGTTCTCCGTATATCATATCATCCTTTGAACATATTGACTGATCTAAACTGATTGAACGCCGCTTTACATAATTAATGCCCATATCTCATTTATATTTTAAGCTTGAGTAAGTAAGTCTTTTAATTCGATATCATAGATTTATTTTTGGTGAATTTCCCAGAACTGACGCTGGGTGGAAAGCAGATACAAAAATCATAGATATCTACATGCAGAATAATAAAATGTTTACATTTCAAATAAACATAACATAGTGAGATAGTGTACTTACTACGTACTACTTCTGTCGTATTCTATTCATTTATATTCGATTAGCCTACTTGTCAATTACAATCTTCATAAAAAAGAAGATTTGTTAATTATTTAGTTTCAATAATAAGCTATTTCTACTCGCAAATATCTTGTTATAATGGATATGGTCATATTAATTATTTAGATTTCATAGTGTTTTTATGATATACTAACTAATAGGGAAATATATGCTTTGCAATGTTTTTTACAGCTAGCTACTAATCCAATCACTTACCATTTTTGGAAGATTACTGATTAATGAGAGTTGTATTCCTCCACAATCTAGATGGCTAGTTCTTTTTAAACACACTAACGGCTGAGCCGGTTAAAGATTTGAATGGTACATACGACAAAGCCCGGACACGAAGACGGCTTATTCAGACTGTGTTTTAAGTAAACATTTAGATTGTCACACACTAATCAATGAGTTAAATTAAATTTCTAAAAAGACAAGAACGTGTTCGGATTGGTTGATTCCCGATTCTATATACAGTGCAACGCACAATGCAAAAACTATTTGCCTACAAATGACTCTTGGGACATTCCTAAAAGGAAATATACCTAGTTTCAACTGTTTTAATGAACAACAGTATAAACATACTCGCCTTCAGTTCAAAGCGTTGTTTGTGATACATGTAATACGTCTAATACAGTACTTACTATGCTACAATACTTTATTTCATAAAGGATAATTGCATTCCTAGCACGATGATTGGAGGGGGAAGTATAATATAATCGCATACATTCGACTTTTTCCATGATGATGAAACGAAGGTAAATTTAACATAATAATCTAAAGTTCGTTTGCTATAACTCAATCCCCTGTTTAGTTTACTGGCATAAAATATCTCTCTGTAGAAATAATTAACTTCCAGTTCTATGGAATCAATTGTAGATTGCACTTTCCAGAGAATAATGGTTTATATCTTTAGGCTATCTGAACTGGTCATCAGTACTTACGTACAAGAATAAAATATACTGAAACTCCATGTAACATTAAATACTTACTTGAATCAGTAAATTTGTTTGCCGTCGTGCAGGACCATACCCAGTAATCCGTTATTTTTTATTAAAATATACATACGCAGCAACATTGTTACACACATATATAAATGACTTTTATCACAAGTTCATGTTATTTGACATTTTCATTCTCCTCTATCATTTATGAATATTTTATGGCAACAGTGCGTTTGTTCAGTTGTGATATTTATTTATATATAAATTGTATTGTAATGGTAACAGTGGCACCCAACTTTCGCTGAGATAGAAACGATCGGATAAATTGAAGTAATTAAAATTATATAAACATATGCTCTAGTAATAATTCCCTAAAAATTGGTATATTTAAATTCTACAAACTCCCTCGCTGTGGTGGTGTCTATGTTTTTTGAACACTTTGACTGCTTTAATTGTAAACTAAAGCATCTGAGATTTGCTATTCATCAATAAACATTACCAATCTTATTGTCTTCAAACTATTAAATGTATGTATTACGGCAGTAACGAATTCAATTAGACATGTATAATGATTGTTTCAGCAGCAAATAATAGCTATCTGTTCTTCAAATTCAATTGCATTATAACGCAGTTCTTCACTCGCTAATAATTAATTACTTGTAGTAATTTTGGAATGGACATGTTGCAAGGAAAGAGAGCAAGGTACATGTAACTATGTAAGTCGTGCAACTTGCAACTTAATATTGTGCCTAGCCTATCATCTCATTTTGTACAAATCTAACTGAAAATTTGGTTTGGCATCATGTTATTAAAATGTCTGAAAAGTAAATAAAGTCCGAGCCTTATACTTTTCCTTCTGTGGTACTCAGACTATATATCTATCATCAGTCTTCACGGACAAAACAGCCAAAAGGAACAGAGTGAGTTATCAAACTATTCATTTTGTTCCACCTTAGTCAATCACGGATTATGAAAACGCTTATATACATGGATAAACAAATTTACATTGAATTTGTTATCACGTACTCCATAATCGTACGTATCTCATTGTATCTCTTGTATGTTACAAAATGAGCTTATCAATGTCATGCCTGCATCAATTTATACTCTTCAATTAAATAAAAAAGACACGGTGTGGTAAAAAACCTCAAGAACACATATTTCTTACTTACAGAACGAGAACCACTCATTGGAATCTGCAATAGGATGTGAATAAATATAATATACCATACAACAACCCGTACGCAGACAAGTTGTTTTTCATTTTCCCTATATACCATTTTCATGATTTATCAATAAAAGATGCACAGATACAGCTCGGTGTCAATTATCTTTATTTATCAAATTATGGTAATGATAACAAGATGCCCGTAATAGTGTTGATCGTAGATTCTATATGTTATAAGATACTTAAAACAGATATTCTTTTGCAATAAAATGAACAATTAACGTTATGTGTAATCACTGCACGAAACAAGCGCATTTGGCTTTCTTTGTAGTTGTACTAGCATCATTGCTTGGTTGGATTGAAAAAAAGAACCCCGGTTACAATTACTATTTGGCTTATTTTAGTATATATCATGTTAGGGATCAAAGAAAACATATTTTTAGAAAATCAAGTACGGAAAAGTTTTATTTAGTTCGTCTGCATGTTTGTTGTCGTCTGTTATGTAAATAGAGAATAAACATAATAATTGAAATATTTATCACTTTATTGATTTCTTACCGGTAAACGAAGATTGCATGGTGAAATTGTGTAACTATAAATCCCGGCTAATCATCCCGTGTACTATATCCATCCCGACCCACATTACGTACATTAACAGAAAACAGCAAAATAATGAATATCGAAATGGTTTTGTAGCCATAATATTTCGATGTATAAAAATGTATCAAGTTTGTACTTGAATCCCGGGACATGAATATATGCACAAAATGTTCCATATGAGGCCATGCATTGTGTGTAGTCAGTGACATAAACAATCTGACTATTATATCACCTGGTGGAGATGTTTTCGGTTAATTTGACAAGTGCCATAAACTCCTTTTAGGATGGTTTAAGTAAATCTATTACCTTCTATTGCCCAAGGTTGCATAAGGAGGATTTTTTCCAACACTGTCAGACTACGAACTGAAGAGTACAAGATTATTTGTACATCTAACATCAATTTTATTATACTGGAAATCATTCTGTCACATCCTCGTCGCAATCACACCAAAGGTCCCCGTCAGGTGTCATAACAGCATATGTATGGGAAGTTAGTATTAGGCATGCGCATAAGTTAGCTGCCGGTTGCTGTTTGTGGTACGTTTTAGGCCTGTTTTTTCAGTTTACTACGTTTCACTGTATGCAGCATGAGAACTGGCTGGGGGTTTTTTTTCAGTGTAGTACACCAGTAAGCATTCACATTTCTGTGATATGTTTCAAAATAGATTTATCTAAGTTGGTAGAGTTCAAATCTGAATCAGTTGTTGTAAACTCACCCCGATCCTGGCGAGCTATCGCGGTATTAAATTTGATTCAAAGTAGGCCTACATGTCAGTCGTCACGGGTCAGTGTGGGTTAAACATTACGCAACAAATGATGTAAGCCACTTGCGTATGCTAGAAGTAATATATTTAGCGTTGTTTGTTACCATTTGTTTGAAAAATGTAGTTCTTATATTTCCATTTTCATTCAAAAGCGTAATTCTTATATTTCTTGTAGCTCTCCATTGCCATTGGGAAGTCGCTGTGATCAAGAGAATTATCAGTACTTAAAATATCCAATTTTTGTTTTATATTTTAAAATCGTTACCTGAGCACATTGAGTTAAATTACATCAGCACGAGCTAACAGCAACTGGGAATTCAAAGTTATTTTACAATCGTCTCAAGACGCTAATGGTCACCCTTGTTTATATACTAACAGATTTTAATGCTTGCCAAATGACATAAACAATGACTTCTATACTGTCCCGTTTGAACCCAATATTAAGAAACCATTCAGTTACGAGAGCTCGCGGATTGTTTCGTGACAAATCTACTAAAATTACTACGCACTACACAGTGGTACCACGAGACACGGACCCAAGATGGGCAGGTATGTTTAAATAGCCATCATCTTTTATTAAATTTATGCACTGCTGCTGTTTTGTTACTCCTAATAAAAACCAGGCAATTTAGTCTGGTCAGTGTTCCGGTACAAATTAATAGCTTGTTCATTCAAACAGGAG
The DNA here is from genome assembly GCA_028565635.1 of Phoronis ovalis. Classification (NCBI taxonomy): domain Eukaryota; kingdom Metazoa; phylum Phoronida; family Phoronidae; genus Phoronis; species Phoronis ovalis. The sequence continues at coordinate 9,741 of JAOXYB010043837.1, read as the reverse complement.
ATGAAGTTGATTTGAAAATAAGCTAGGTGCAAAAAATCTTGAATAACTTTTAATAGTTGCACCTTCTAATCATGTGGATATTTATAGCACTAGTACTTTGGTTATGTTCCATCCAAGATACGAACCAGCCCTCTTCGTAATATGAATGGGATATCAAAAATGTAAGCATAACAAGTATGTTTCCTGATGTTTCATGTGATTTTAACAGCACAAAAAAACACATAAGACTGAACCAGAATTATTTATTTTGACAAATTCAAACTATCATAAATTAATTTCAGTAGCAACTGTTAACATTAAATCGGCCCAAAATGTTTCAAAAACAGGAAACATGTGATGATGTGATGAAACATGTGATGATGTGTTATTTAATGTTGTGGACAAATTACATGTATGATTTCTGAGGAACTAATGTGTAGTGCAGCACATGTAGACATGGATTATTCAGATAACAAGATGATTTGGTATACACTGTATAATTATTATTTCATTGTAGATGTGGACATGACTCGTGTATCTGATGAAGTTGATGTCGTCATCGTAGGTGGTGGCCCAGCTGGCTTATCTGCTGCGTGCAAATTAAAACAGCTAGCTAATGAAAATGGAAATGAAGATTTTCGTGTCTGCGTAGTTGAGAAAGCATCTGAAATTGGAGGTCACATAATGTCAGGTGCTTGTATTGAACCTAGAGCTCTTGAAGAATTATTTCCAAACTGGAAAGAGTTGGGAGCACCATTAAACACTCCTGTTAGTGAGGACAGATTTGCTTTGTTGACTGAAACTAGAAGCATTCCTGTTCCAATTTTGCCATTTTTCCCATTACATAATAAAGGCAATTATGTCGTACGGCTGGGAAATGTTGTTAGATGGTTAGGAGAACAAGCAGAAAATTTGGGAGTAGAAATTTATCCTGGATGTGCAGCAAGTGAGATATTATATCATGAAGATGGTAGTGTTAAGGGAATAGCCACTAATGATGTGGGCATCTATAAAGACGGGTCTCCGAAAGAAACTTTTGAGAGAGGAATGGAGCTCCATGCCAAAATCACAATGTTCTCTGAAGGATGCCATGGACATTTAGCTAAACAACTATACAAGAAGTTTAATTTGCGTGAAAAGTGTCAACCACAAACCTACGGAATTGGTTTTAAGGAACTATGGGAAGTAGATCCAGCAATACATCATCCCGGTAGAGTGGAACACACAGTGGGATGGCCATTGGTAAGTACTGATATGTGCCACACAACAAAATGTTCTTCACACACAATTTTCTTCAGAGAATATCTTGGTTTAGACACCTTTTTTAAGTAAATTGCTATTAAACTTTTTTGCCATTCATTGTGCACAATGTTTTAGAAGTAGAAGTAAAAAACAGGATTGATAAAGTGAATTGGAAGCCTCATTCTAAACAGCCAGTAGAGAACACAAACACATTCTTTTATTTATTTTTTTAAAGATACTCTGCTTCAATTTGGATGTATATTTGATTATTATACAAGTTTCACTGACTTTTATAATGCTATGCATATGTGTAATGTTAGACATAAATTATGTGTATTGTATAATGTTAGACAATTGTGTATCTGTATAATGTTAAACATATGACTTATTACTATTGTTACTTTCATATACTAACACCATTACTTAGATATTTGATCTTATGTTAATATTCTCAGTGTGTCATGTATTGCATTTTGTTTTAGGACAGGAACACATATGCTGGTTCATTTCTGTATCATTTGGGTGAAGACTCTCCTTTAGTTGTTGTTGGCATGGTAATTGGACTAGACTATCAGAACCCCTACCTCAATCCATTCCGAGAATTCCAAAGATTTAAACACCATCCAAGTATTAAGGCAACATTAGGAGGTAATAATTAATTTTGTTTATCTTTCAGAGGAATAAAATTTGATGTATAAAAAAAAAGCTCTAAATTATTTATTAACTATATTGTAACATACTTAATGCAAACAAGTTTAGATCAGGCTATATGGGTTTCTAGTATCTTTAAGTTATCATAAAATTACACATTTTTCACCTTATACCTTAAATAACCTATCAAGACATACAGCCTATTAACTTATATTGACTTAAATGGTAGATTTATATTCAAACAGCAGAATCCTGAAAATCAATTTTCCAACTGTACAGCCAGATACTTTGTAGCATGATTGTGTATTTTCTATACTGTAAAATGTTTGCCATTTATGAAACTATTCTAACTATAGGTGGGAAAAGAATCGGGTATGGAGCAAGAGCTTTAAATGAAGGTGGATTTCAATCATTACCGCAGCTATCCTTCCCTGGTGGATGCCTTATAGGTTGTAGCCCTGGCTTCATGAATGTACCAAAGATCAAAGGAACACATAATGCAATGAAAAGTGGCATAGTTGGAGCAGAATCTGTGTTTGAAACTTTGCAAAATAATGATTCTGATTCAAAGGGTCTTAATCCTGAAATATACAATCAGAAGATACAAGAAAGTTGGGTATGGAAAGAGTTAAAGTCGGTTCGTAATGTTCGACCATCTTTCAATACAAGCCTTGGTTTATATGGCGGGGTACTGTACACTGGGATATTTTATTGCTTTCTGCGTGGAAAGGAACCATGGACTTTAAAACACCATGGTGCAGATAGTGACAACTTGAAACCAGCAGCTGAGTGCACACCCATTGAATATCCTAAACCAGATGGAGAGATTAGCTTTGATTTGCTTACCTCAGTAGCCTTAACAGGTAAGACAGCCTTATCTAAGGAGGACTAGCTAACAATGAAACTGGGCAGACATCAACCATTAAAATAGTTGGAACTATAATCCCAGTTTTGATCTTTGACCTGGGTGTGTGTTTTATCTAGGTGATAGAAATAGTGGTTCTAGGTGATAGAAATATATGAAGATAAATGCACATTCTGACAACACAGCAATGAATGTTAAGATACTGAGATATTATTAAAACTTGACAGGTGACATGTTACCAAGAATGTACAGTTCTACCACATTTCTAGAACTGCAATAGTCAGAAGCAAATGTTTATGTCCACCTTGCATATATGTTGTTGCGAGCAACTCTTATCTTTTATTATCTCATAAGCACAGCTTCAGTTTTTGTCAGATCAGCTTCATATTTGTTATAGCATAAACATAGGCCAAATATGTTGAGTTTAATTTTGACTTGGATCATTTGGGTATCTTGGTAAAGAAATATTACGTGCTTTATCAAAGCAGACTTTGTGTGGTGCTTTGTTTCATGTAAAACTTTGGAATACAGTTGCAGTTAAAAATCACTTTAAGCCACTGTGAGATTAGGCATCTGTCTGCATAAGCAGGCCTCTTATTTGGTTGGCTACTAAAATAATTAGTAAAAAGTTTAAATGTTACTACGGCAAAAATGAAGTTCTTTGGTAGTTAATGACTCCTTAGAAAAAACAAGTTATTTGTAATTTGTTCATGCCTTGTCAAAATTAATGTTTAAATTTCTTTGTCTATAATAAGTTGGTTGCAGCTTAATATAGAATTATTTATTGGAATGAAGTCTTCTCTGTAGCAATCTTGTGTTTTTTCATAGTGCCTGTTTTCTATTGAATGATGTTTAAAATATTTTGTAACAGGAACCAATCATGACCATGACCAACCTGCTCATTTGACCTTAGCAAACGACGATATTCCTGTAAACCAAAACTTGGCTGTTTACGATGGCCCAGAACAAAGATTTTGCCCTGCAGGTTTGTATATCCAGTATAGGGTAATTACAAAATACATTTTGCACTCTCCACTATTTTTGGCAATTAACATGTCAACCGCTGTGCACTGGATTATTTTCCTGGAGTTAATTTTTTAAATTTCATAACCACAGTCTAAGATGATTGTTTATTCAATAGTTTTATAAACTGTTTATAGTACTGTAGTTTTCTGAGATAACATTTTGTTGCGCCAATCACTTGAATCCTGTATATTGTAACATTCAAGTAGATGGTAACCAAATCGATTTTCATTCTCAGGTAGTATATCATTCCGTTGTGCTAGAGTTTATCTATTGCCCGCTAAGCAAAGCAAGTTCCGTGGCAATGAGTCATCATAATAGAATTACCATGATAGGCGAGGATGATAGTATATAAAAGCAAATTATTTTTCTAGCTTTTTGGTAAAAACTGTGGGGTCCTATATCATATTAATTTATTGTTTGCATCTTAAAAATTTACTTTGATTTTAGGTGTTTACGAATACATAGACACAGAAGATGGTGGCAAACGTTTACAGATCAATGCACAGAACTGTATCCATTGTAAAACATGTGATATCAAAGATCCAAGTCAGAATATCAATTGGGTCTGCCCTCAGGGTGGAGAAGGACCAGCTTATAATGGAATGTAATTAAATGTGGGAGAATTCAAGAGCCAAACATGTTATTGTACTGGAAGTGTTATATGCAAATTAAGTAATTTCTGTTTGATATTTATAATAAATTACATAGAAGATACTGAACTAGTCGTAGATCTGAGGCTGCTTTTTGAAAACTATGTTATACCACAACTCTAAGGATGAATCTTAAATAATTGCTGCCGTTATCCAGCAGTAAGGTTTGGACAAAATATATATTTACAAAGTGCAAATGCTTGCGAAGTTTAGCTACTTTTCATCTCAAAATCTGCATCAAAATCTGCATCAAAATACTCTGTTAATTCGAACACAGAAGTTCTGCACAGAACAAACTTTACTATATTACTTACTGTCTCTGGGATGTGATTCGTGTAAATAATTATATACACAGATCTTTTCAATGTTTGTTTTAATAAATATATTAAAATAGCTATGTACACAAAATTAACAAAAACTCAAATTGTACATTAGATGGTTTTCAATGAGAATTGCCATAAATAAATTACCATATACTCCCTATAAACGTAGCCCTAGACTACATTGCATAAAATATACGAGTATGTTACTACTTCTCCAGTCTCATTACTTGTCCTCATAATTTGAATTCTTTTTTTGTCCTGGCTGAATATTAACAGACTAAAACAAAATACTCCACCTCAAAATGATGGACAAAAATAGAACTTTAGTTTACTTAATAATTAGGTAGTAGCAATACAACTTTTAAATTTTTTATAGAAAATGCATAAATTGTATTTTACAGCTAATTTTTCTGATAAAATATCAATTGGAACGAAAGCATACATCTCCCGCACACCTTGCAGACATGTACATGCATGTAAAGAAAAATTTGACTTGAATTTACTGGTTCTGAACTAGGACAACATAATAGCTAACTATATACTATGTTTTATGCAGTAACAAAAATTGTAGAACAGGTACATGAAGTTGACTTTTTTGTGATAACTAACCCAATTGGTCAACTAGTCCTTGTATGAAATGGTCTTTACATTTGGATCATATTAATATATAGAAGGTTTTTAAAGTAGCATATTTGTACAATGTGAGGTGAGTTTTTTATCCTTCGAATCTTCACTCCATACAGTGTATCTTATAGATTGCTCCAGTATCCTATGTAGGTTCGTCTGTAATATACATGTAGATATTAAACACATGAAAATGTTTTCAGTATATATTACAAACAAACAACATCTACTGTCAGATGCTCAGTAAACAAGAAATTCTGCAATTGAAACTCCGCTGAATAGCTCCTAGACCCTTTCAGCAAGAAATTAGCAGTTCATATCGAAATATGTAAGTATAGCTAAAACCGAGAACACAAGCAGCCTATATGATTTCTTTTTGAAAACTCACAAATTTTGCGACTGAACCTGTAACGAAAGCAAGTCTGTTACTGGGAAACATTATAATGCCGAGTGAAAAATTAAAATAAACAGCTACATTTTTTATCTAGGACCTTACATACTGCAAACATCCCCAGGATAAACATTAACTCACTTTAAAACAACATCTTTACGGATTGTGATCTTATTCAATAATTCAAGTATTGTTGTTTAAAATGGTGCAATAACATAACACAATACTTTATGGTATTGTATTGTGCTATTGCACTCTTGTGAGAGCTATTCATGTACAAGAACACCAGAGCATAATGTTCGTCTTGACATGACACTGCCGAACATATTTCACTTGCCTATTGGCTTATGAAATAACTTGATTTATTTCCTGATCGGTGTTTTTTTGCAATGCATTGATATCCATCATGACATTGTTATGTAATATGCTTCAATATTAATTTTTTCAGAAATGTCAATACTGCTCTATTTTTTTTTTCAAAATTATCCACCTCTTCATCAGATTCAATGACAGCAAAATCAGTTGTGGTCACAAAATGCACCATGATACCTACCTTGGCTTTGACTGTGAGAATCTTGTGGGTAGTTTGAGTTTTCTTCATGAAATTTTTTTTTCTTATGTCCTCTGCAATGCAGTGAGCATTCATCATTATCTGATTCATCTGAGGATGACTCGCCAAATAGTTTTGGCTTGTTATACACACAACAGCCTGAAAATGTTAACAGAACAATTTAAGTAACTTGTGTGCTCTGTCAAAACAGACATAATCTAAGACCTTGTAATGTGACTTCAGAGGGCAGCACATAATATTTTGAGTTAAGAATGATTTTGTTTGTGTTACAAATCATCAATTACTTTGATTATGGTCCACATACAGGAACATACATACATTCATGTGAAGAATAGTTGAAAAAAACAAGGACAAGCAATTTGCTATTGCACCTAAATTACTATTATGGCTCATGTCCTCTACTGCCCAATTACATTCAAGTCTTATATCTGCTCACATCAGCTCTGCAAGAATTGTTTTTTTTTTACAATTGTATGTCGAACTCTTTAAGTGATGAGCTGCTGTAAGGAAGAACCAACATCTAGCAGTTCATTGGAATTCACGTTAAAGCACTTTTACAAAAAATGTTCACCTATTATAAGACACAAGCAGAAGATGCAACTGAACCAGTTTTATCTCTGATGTAAATCTGGCACAGACACAGTCTCACACCTGGGGTACCATAATGTTTATTACTTGTATTACGGTAGATAATTTACAATCTGTGGTTCACTAGTAAGTTATGTAACCAGATTTTATCCACGCTTCAGAAAATGTTGCATCCAGGATCTTGTGACTATATTTAATAGTAGTATAATTCTACGTATTGTGATTGTATATAGCCATAGATCACGGACTGGGACCTTATTTGATAAGACTGCAATCAGGTGCTAATTAACCCATCTAGTACTGTCCTTGATGCATGTATCTTCTTTTCCAGAGCTTTTGATGGCACAAATTATTGCTTACTTGATTTATAATTATGCTTAACACAGTTTTCTTACATTTTGACTTTTTCTTATCCATGAATTCATTGTCAACTGTATCTTCAGAAAAAATTACTTTCTTGTCATTCTTTGGTTTATGTAACTTAAGTTTCACAGCCGTGCTTGTTTTGTGCTAAAAAAACAAACATTTTAAAAAAACATGTCAAAATACCTGGGGCCAGTAGTTAGAAATTTACGAAATTGTACCTTGAAGATGTTTCCGACAACGGGCTCCCGGTACACAAAACAATGTGGAAAAAGGTGATTGGGATACATAAAATTCTTAAAGATATCAATCTTTCCCAATGTATTTGTACTTTAGTTGAGACTCGGATAACTATTTGTAATTTGTAAGTACATTCTCTTGTTTACAAGTAATATGACCTAAGACTTTCTGCAAGTGTCCTTGCATCCTGTTTGTACTATACCTAACAAGTATTACGCCTTATTGTGTGTGCAACATGCCTGAAGAACATCACATGTCTAATGTACCAGCATGAAAGGAATATGATTTTATTCTCAAATTTGCTAGGAAAGAATGCACAAGAGAAATCAGATTGCAATAAAATACATCCAAATAATTTCAGGTGTTTGCCCATGGAAAGATATATTGTACAATTTTTTGACACTAGATTTTTGAAAACATGACATATATGTTACTTTAAGAATGAACGTCAGTAACATTGACTTGGAAATAGTCACTGTCCCATACGGGATTGGCATAAGTTAATTACATCCCCATCAAAGCCAAGAGTGCTTAAAGAGCTTGCATCAGAATTGTCAGAAATACCTTGTCATCTTTTTCAATAATCGGGTCGATACCAAATAACTGGAAGTCGGCGAACATATATGTCCTCTATATAAGAAGGAAGACCGTATCCTACTGAGTAACTATAGACCAGTGTCATTAACTTGTATTTGTTGTAAACTTCTAGAACATATAGTGTGTACCAACTTGATGGGTCACCTCGAAAGCAACAATATATTAACTGACAGTTAACATGCTTTTAGAAAATTTCATAGCTGTGAAACTTAAATGTAATAGATGACTGGGCATCCAAGTTAGATAAATAGAAACATTTATACTTGATTTTGAAAAAGCCTTCGATACAGTTCCACACAAATGTTTCATGGGATTTCGTGCTTAAATAAGTCACTTTGTGGTGTTGATGTGGAGAATCAGATATGTTCCCCATTCCCAGCTGGATGAACTGTTTAAAGACTCATCTGGGGAACAGACTCGGTGGGTGCTTCCGATTCTCAATAGAAAATAAAGAATTATTTGCAGGAATAAGTTAAGGTTATAATTAGGTATCATGCTGTTTCCTCTCCAGGGGTCAAATGTAGGGCATTTTAAATCACTTATTTGTCATTAAAACAATTATAATTTATTAATTATAGTAGATTCTGAGACTAAAATATATTAGTCTCAGAGTAGATTGGAGGAGAATTTGCCAGAAAATATCATAGACTCTAGCTCTCCATATAGCTACGGATTCTATTACAAAATTCAATACAGAAATTAGGAAATGCTCGGTGTACGAAAGTTGCAAGATGTAACACCGTATTGATGATGCAGTCAGATATTCAGCACTGGACAAAAGTGACATTACTTACCATTACTAGGCTAAGAGTACTAAGATGTAAGAGCTAGTCTCCGGAATATAGTGTCCCAGCGAAATGAAACTACAGGTAGTAAGGAATCAGCAGGACTTTTGAGTTTTCTAGCGACTATGTCAATGTTGGAAAGAATGTCATAGAGTGCAGCGAACTAAGCTCGTATAAAGGTTAAGACTATAAAGACCGCGAACTGGCCGAAGCCAGAAGACGCAGTGCCACAAACGGCACTAGTACTACTACTACTTGTATTACTATTACTATTACTATTAGAAGTAGAACGTTTTTAAAATGTTGCCATCAAAAATTCAAACACTCACCTCAGGTTCAGGTTTGATTGTTTCAGTTACTGTTGTTGTGCCTTGTTGCGCTCCGCTCTGTGCCATCACCGACTACGAAACACTTGTTTTAATATCCAAAGTATCATAAATACGGATAAATGAATAAATTAGTCGGAAACAGCAGATATGGAGACAGGAAGTAACGCCACGACAATTACGCCACCTATGAAAACTTCAGTCGTCCCGGCAAACGGCATTCTATAGGCCACACCAAAAATAAAAGCTGTTTAACGGGCGAAAGACCTCAGAAACTGAGTCGGTCGGTTTTTATTTTAAAAAAGTGTTTAACAAAATAAGATGTTGGTTAGACAACTTTTTTTTTTTAAATGAAAACCCCAAAATTTGAAGTGGTCGTGCCTGCTTATATTCTCTTTTGAATTTTTAGAATTGTAATTTTCAGCAAGCTGTGCACCGTAACGATATTCAAACATTTGGATTGCTACCCACTGTTTACAGCAAATAATTTGGATTAATTTTAAAATTTTGGATTACTACC
>JAOXYB010043826.1:0-12593 GCA_028565635.1 Phoronis ovalis | reverse complement strand
GAAGAAAACATGCTACTTTACAATGTGTTAGAAGAATATTTCAGAAATAACAAAATTATTATGTCTAAAACCTTACAGAAAGCTCATATAAAAGGGGCGTGGTCATTTGGCCCTGTTGTCATGGAAACGGACATCTGGAGAAGGCGACAACAGGCAGATTCTGATTCTAGAGGTTTCAAAGAAACTTTTGATACCAAAAAACCTTTGTTTTCCTCGGGGGGTGCAGTAGTTTGTCAAATTTACCCAGGCTATGTTATGGACCAATACTACGATGGTCTTAGTTTGTTGTGATAGGTAACAAAGTCCAGATATACAACACCTGTAAAAAAGGCAGATGCATGGTTAAAAATCAGTAAAAATTATAGACTCCCGGCAGGCGCCGTTACGGTCGCTTCGTTAAAATTCAACAAATCTTGTGCCGTAAGAAATATTTATATATTTTTCACTTAATAATAACAAACTAAGACCATCGGATGATTGTTGTTTGAGAGTTTTTTTAATTGTTTTTGTTAAGATGAACAGGGAAGGTGATAGGACCGGCCAATATGTCAGTATTAGGACTAAGTAGGGTCATGCGTGCAGGACTACAACAAAAGCAGGTTATTTTAATTTGCTTTGGTTATCAGGCAGATTCTGTCTACCCACCAGCGTACATGGACATATATCAGACATTATTATCAACAAGTTATCAGGCACAATGATCACCAGCGCAAGCAGATGGTCTTTTACTATTTTAATGATGTCCAGATTATGCAAATTTGACTACTGGATACGTTCGTCTAGCTCTCAACTACATATATCAAACTTTGCTTGATTAGGAAGTAGGGCTAAGGAATGAACTGTGGCTCCGATAATGTATTAAACTCAAGCAATTTGTTGGTATATTTACATAGTTTAATTAATTATTCAAGCTAATTCAATGAACTAGAGACGTCACAGGTGTTCTACAATCAAGCTGAAAAAAACAAAAAACAATTGAGCTGAGAATTATGTTGCCTGAATGTGTTTTTTATTTATGTTACGCTCTTCATTTAACACTTCAATTTGCAATACACTCATCAATCATTGTATCTGACAGATATGGTATCTGTTTATTACTTCTAATGGCATACTTTTATCCCAGATTCGTTTTCTTGGCACACACCTGAACAGCAATGACCGTTGCTCCTACAAACAGTAAAAAAAATTATTTGTAACACGGTAAGCACATAACTATCATGTTACATGTTACCAGCGTAATAGTTATTTTTATCAATCTTATTGCGACATTTTTAAGCGCCTTTTTGTGATCGTACCTTTAACAAAGAAGAGCGACACTGTTTTAATGACTGAAAGAATAATTGAGCCAGTAAGTTATAACGTTCCATCGGGAAAATATTTTACGGACTAGTAAATAACTCAATAGAGTGAAGGTAAAATCTTACAAACATGGTAGCCCAATATCATATCTGCATCTTTTGCTTCTTGACAGGGCATTTCTTACAGCTCTTCTGAATAAATTATCCTCAGTGCCAGCATCGTTGTCACCTTCATCCCAGTCGACCTTTCCAAGTTCATAACGAGTTTGAATGTTGTCTAGAACGGTAATAAAATCTTGTCTTGTAGGATTTGCCATGTCAAGTTATCTATTTTGGATGAAACATGCAAGCTACAGGTTATTTAAACTTTTGAGTCTATTGCTTCGCGTTATATTATTAGGACGTTACTTACTCTCTTTTTCAACAGTTCCTCCATGTACTTTGCCATGCAGGACAACCACCAAGACACACGTCACTATAATAGCCTTCAGGAACATGTTTTCTTCCTTGATTAATCTAGAATAGGTAGTCTACAAGCTGACAACAAATGTGTAAGACAAAATTACAAGATACGCAGGCCGGTTAATGCAACTTACAGAAACTTTTAACTTATTAATATTCATGAGCGTTCGTGACGTAATGAGCATGCGCACAACCTATTAGAATGGTTCCTTGTCATCTCGCCGTCTAGTTTCTCTGTGTCTCTGGTATTTGAACACAGAGAAGCATAGTTTCTAACACAGACTACGCACGCTTTCAAAGCACTGAAACATTTTAAAATAAATCATTGTCGTCTTTTGTAGCTATTTACAGCACACTATTTACCCCGAATATTTTGGCTTTTTTAATTTATTCTGATCAGAAATATTCAGTAAAATGTGCACCTAGAAAAATAATATATTAAGAAAAGACAATGCATTGCAGGATCCGTAGACACTTTCTCTGATTTTTTCAGTGTTTGTTACCGCGAACCTCTCACACTAAAGTAATAATGGTATCAAACTTAACTATCAAAATTTAAATATGACTAAATATAAGTTACACAGTTGAAAACGTATAATTGTTATCATCACTTTAGACAATTTGAGTAAAAGAAATAATCACTTCAGGCAATTTGAGTAAACAAATATTCAATGATACAAACTTCATTATTCAGACTGAGTCCAGTCTACTTGAATGTCTATGTTTAAACTAGAATCGCCTTTTAGCAAAGGCCAGGTTGCACAAAGAAATAGTTGGATATCCAGACCAATCATTAGAATTATCCTGGAACCCATGGATGTTCAAATACCTCTGGATGACCTTTAGGTCCTCTTATCCTTATTAGGTAAAACCATATTTTATCTATTTTATCACATTTCCCCGATATGGTTTTCAACAGATAGTGACCTTTAGGATATGTCTGCCTCATAGTTAAGACATATGTTCTAGTTTACCGCTGTGCACACTTATTTCCCGACCCCTCTGTAAAATTACCTGGAAATACCTGAGAATTGTGATACAGGTGACACTGAATGTTTTCTACTCCCGAAATCTATTCTGGGTAAGCTAAAGTTTATGTTTCAGCTCACACCAAACAATAAAAAGTTAATAAACATGTTTTATTTCTTGTTTTTGTTTTTGAGTTATCTCCCCTGTAAAAAAGGAACATTAACTGGCCTGCGTACTAAAGTCATCAAATACTTGCAATAACTTAAACAAAGAACACATGTATATATTCTCCAACTAATTATTCCACTGTCAAAATGATGTTTGAGATCTAATACATTGATTTATTAGATGTATGTCGAAATTTTGCTACTCATAGTTTCTTGTAAACACATGTTGAAATGGTAATGGGAATTTTTTCAAGGACTAGGAAACAGCTTTGTCATCTAGAGGAGTCAACTGCATGGGTGAAAAAGGCTGCATATTTTCAAGAACATTCAAGTAATATAACTTTATTTTGTACCAATGTCTAGAGTACTAAAATAGAACTATTTATACAATTAACTTGTCATCATCAATAAATCCGATTCTTAATTACAGTACGGGTATAATTATGAAAAAGTTCAAATGATATATTTTATACCAATTACTATTGGAAATTTACAAAAATATCACAAAAATATAAAGCCAAAATCTGTCAAGCGAAAAATCTGCATATTTTCAAAAACAGTCAAATAACTTTAACGGTAACTATGGCTATAAAGCATCATTTAATCCTAGTAGTCATAATTGAAGAAGAAACGGAATGGAGTATTTTAATAATAAAAATCTAACTAGTCAATTTGTTCATAATGACACTGATTCCACATTACAACAAGAAGCTGAACTTAAATTGCTGCCTAGGGTAAAAAAAGCTGAGGCGGAAAAAATTGCAGATATCATAAGTGATAAAATTACTGGATATTATATTAAACAGAAATATTAAACCTTGGTTATGTTGAATAACCCGCTTTCTATCTACAGACATGACCTATCAATTCCCCCCAAATACAGCTACATAATAAATAGCTATGTAATATAAATTTTCTTAGTTTACTTGAAGCGTATTTACAAACAGGAACAAACAGACTATTTGATACTTAGGTCTTTAATTATTGTGAAAATATTCACAATGTTCGATTTCAAGTAATTAATCGAATGCAATCATGTATGTTTTTTCTCTGAACAGTTCGCTCTTGGATATACAGCGGATGTTATCGCCAGTTGCCTTGTCTTGTTAATTTACCAGTATCAAAGATTATGCAGACAAATCACTAGAAATTAGAAACTTGTACATTGCCGATATTAACGCTAAAATAAATCAGTTTCACTCTTTTATCACAAAATGTTTAGTTGATGGTATATCGGGTATAATTTGATTGTTGAAATAGTGGAAATTTATTTCTTACCTTCGCGTAAACGGTGCGGCCTATTTATCGTAAAACGAGAGAGAAGTATGGAGTGGTGAATTGTTTCACCACATTTATAGATATGTGTACGGATAAAGGCTCTACAACAATCAGGGTAACATTAAGGAAAAGAAAACAAAATGTAAGGCAATATTGCAGTAATTATCATTTCATCTCATCCATTTTTTTCTTAATAAATGAAATGACCTTTATTTTTTTTTTACGAACAATACTTTTCTAAAATTTAAATTATAATTAGCCAGTTGATGTTGAATTTTTGTTTTCTGCAATTACTTTGTCGTGCCAAACACCAGTGTTTTCTCCATTAGTACAGTAATTACATTTGGTAATTTGTATAAGCGACGTCACTTCAATTATAATTTTTTTAACTTACAATTGTCAATGTAGGCTTCCTTTCAAAATAACAGTATTTTCCAGTCTTGGTCGTCATATGGTATTGAAATAGTTTTACTGAATGCGTTTAGTTACTGGCGTAACACTTATGTAGAATATGGGGCCCATTAAAAAATCGAAATCAGTTTCAGCGTTCTTTTAAATCACGAATTTCTCTTTACAACTTCTTGGTGTATTAGATACAATACGCTTTACATCTAAATATTGATAGTTGTGGCATACCTGTCAGGGGCGGTCCCAAGATTTTAGATCATTTAAGATTGGGAAGTTCGATTTTTGTGAAAATTGTGAAATAAAAAATCAGAAAAGTCAATACGGAACCTTGAGGTAGTTGATAATGTGCACATTTTGTTTATTTTTAATATAGCAATTTTGATTTTTAAAAAATGTTTTGGGCCTAATTTTTTGTTAAACAAATATAAGAAAAAAATGTTAAAAAATGGTTTTAGAAGCTAACAAAATCGGCTATATCCATTATAACTTACTATATCTGTATAGTTAATATGAACATGTATTTTTTAAAAATTGTATTATCAACAGTACTGGTGGCGCTAGTTTTGCGTGAATAGTTTGCGTCTAATACCACAGAGATACCTTAAATATGCAGTAATTGTGACGTCTCACTTTCAACTTAATTCTTGCACGCGGTCTGAAAAGATTGCAAGAGCTAATATGTCGGTGGAATTGCAAGATCAGTCGAATATCAAATTCAGTTAGTAGATCATACACAGTATTAGCAAACAGAGGTCTTGGAACGGTTGGAACCTTTACCGGAAGATCACATATATATATATAAAAAAGTACTGAAGATTGATAATCTGGAAAGGAATTTTACATTAACGCTTCAAAATGCGGCCGACGAAGATTTGTATGAATCCCCCGGGTTCTTAACATACACTTTTGTACTGTTTTTCAAATATTGCTTGCTATGCAACAATTTTTTTATGTAGAACAAATCTTTCTTTGTGCTCAGTTTTTTTATTGCAAACTATTACTAAATTTAAGTAGAAGTATTTTTATAAGAAAAACTGTACATGCATATTGCAAATTTAAAGTTTTATTAGTCAAGTAATAGTACACGTTCTACTATAATTCACACAGTGGTTTGAATTGCCTACTCACTGGAAACTTATATTAAACACTCTAAGTGACTTTCTCTGTAGATTTACAAAATAAAGCAGTATTTTCTGAAAATTAATACTTTCTAGATCTAATATATTTAATCTCCCTGATCATCACATTGAAATAAATGTGCAATTTTTGTAAAATATTATAATTAAACTCATAAAGTGTAATTTGTTTTAACAAATCATTCTTACATTAATTACTATAAAGAGCACATAAATAATATGTCAAATGCTTGACAATCACATTTTGATTTTTTTCCGTATATTGACACTGTAAAAATAATATCATTGTCTAGTCTAATTACGGCACCATACCAGAAACATGCATTGCAGTTGTGCAATTTGTTTATCCTATCACCTTGTTAAAAGGAATCCATGTATCTTGTTCACTTTTCTTATTAAAAGGAATCCCTGTATCTTGTTTATACCAGCTTAAGTGTCTATAAAGTACATTCAAGAGACATGTACCAACCCAAGCATAATTCAAAGACAGACTTGTGCCAACTTATCACAACTGCCTGATGTAACAAAAGATTATTGTTTTCCACTCCCACACAACTAACACATAATATGTGCAAAACCTCATTTAAACGATATCTCACTATGGCGTGCACATATTGTTAGACTTGCCCATACAGCCTGGCTAAAAATGTTGACATAAATCATTAGTTTAAAAGAAATATCTTCAAACATCACATAATACATATTTTGAGTCTGTGGGTTTGCAACAGATTACGTATTTCTAATATTAGACTCTTGTTCCCTAAAGCAATTGACTAATAAATCACAAACTTAAACATTTTTAACAATGAATTAAATTTATATTTTAACCATAATTAAAAGTATCAAAAACCTAAAAGTGTTGAAAAAAATGATTTACACTTATGCAAGTCATAAACATATTGTGTACATATAGCGAATGCCAAATAAAATTATTGCAAGATATTTAATAATTTTGAATCTTAGTTTATATCATTGAGACAGGAGTTACAATTCTTTCCGGGAATACACCACGACGATTAGTACCCTCAAGATGTCCATCGAGGAATCCATTATGTGGGCCACCCGTGACACACACTATTTCACCTCTCTGTAGTCTAAGTTCACCATGCTACAAAGTCAAAAAAGTAGAGCATTAGAAAATAAAACTACCATAAAGTAAAGTGGACTACATGATGACAAGTGATGAACAGAAGAGAGTGTGTGGGATTGAATATTGTTTATGAAAAATCCCAAATTTTGATTGACATAGAGTCTTCTCACAGCTATTCCATCAGTTGATTTACCCTCTACTTCCTGTTGTTATACAGGTGCAAGTTACCAATCAATTACACTATAAATAAAGGTTTATCTGACTTTGAAAAATCAGGAAACAAAATTTTGGAAAAAGATCCTTTTGAGTACATGTATTATGCTATAATTTGTTATAATTCCTATTGAATGTATGCTTGTTTGCACATGTAGTATTAGGGGGAAAACTGCAACAGCCATGCATAAGAACACTCTATTGAATTCCATGAAAATGCAAAATAAAATTTTCATCAAACTACCTAAGTTTGCATTATATTGGTGTTAAGATGTAATAGTAGTAACAACCAGGAAGACGACACAATGGATCACGTTCACTAATATTGGAAATCCCATACTGAGCAACTGATAACTATGGCGGACTTAACAACTGATAACTATGGGGGACTTAACAACTGATAACCATGGGGGACTTAACAACTGATAACTATGGGGGACTTAACAACTGATAACCATGGGGGACTTAACAACTGATAACCATGGGGGACTTAACAACTGATAACTATGGGGGACTTAACAACTGATAACCATGGGGGACTTAACAACTGATAACCATGGGGGACTTAACAACTGATAACTATGGGGACTTAACAACTGATAACTATGGGGGACTTAACAACTGATAACTATGGGGGACTTAACAACTGATAACTATGGGGGACTTAACAACTTTAGACATGACCCTTGGAAGTGATTTTAACAATAAGGTCACCCTCCAGAAATATAGCATACTGTTTTAAAGGCAAAGCAAGAGTAGTTTAATTTCTCAGCTCTAATACAAATACATGTAGAAGGTACAATTATGTGATCCTTCTTCTGTCTGTTATATCCTACAGAAACTTTACACAAGTTTCTTCTAGTGGAATCATTTTAACAGAATATGAAGACACATCCTGTGAAAATAATAGCCTGGGGGGGCAGTCAATATGAAAATGGGTACTAAAGTTCCAACACGACTTTTCAAAAAAGCACCTAATGAAGTGAAATTCTGCAAAAAAATACACCCCAGCCTAAGGAAGTGAGTTTTTAAAAAAAATACACCCCTAAGGAAGTGACTTTTGGGAAAAAACACCCGTAACGAAGTGTCACACTCCACAAAACCACCCCTTTTCGTGATTTTAGCCAAAAAACAGACCCTAAGTGTGTAACGTGTGTTACACATAGGCGGTTCAAAAAACATACCCTTTCACGCGAAATTTTGTTGGAACATGCGTACCCACTTTTATATTGAATAATAGATGCAGCCTACCCCTGTTCCAACATAGTCTTCAATAACTTTACGCATATCCCTGTCAATAGATGCATAGGTGCTGTCCTCTGCAACTGAAATGTATATGATTTTTATATTTGTAATAACAATTAATTCATTAATACGTAAAAAAAATATTTTAAATTAATAATTTATGTCTAATAACTTATGTATGTATTAGTCCAAATACTGAAACTATTTGACTATAATTGTATCTCTTTCCCTTTCCTTTGTTAGACTAATTAACCTCAATGATTTGTTTCACCTCGTGAGCAAATATCTTATGTATGGTAATGTGTTGCTTTGTTGATAGATATTATTGTGGTTTTCTAGTTAATAATTATTATTCCATTTTAACTTTTAATAATTCAATCTCTCTACGTTTTTACAAAAAATCAAAAATAAAATGTATAACATGGGATTGTGCATTATTTTTTCTTTCACCAGATCACCATGTTTACTGTCTACTGGGTCATATTTACAATGCTACAAAATGCAAAGGTAACACTTTTAGCTTCTGTCTATTTTATTTGAATTTCTACTGGTTTGACCATCTACATGTTTGCTGTGATTAACAAATTGATGATTTGACTGGCAAAAAAAGAAATTATGAAATTATAATAAAGGCAACGGTAATGAAAATTAATAAGATATTTAAACTAAATATGACATTAAATAAAAAAATTTCGTTTCAGAAAGAAATGTCATATGTCACAACTACTTTCTCTAATCTGCAACCACTTAGCATTTCTGTAAGGTGTTTCAGTCTTGTCATGTTAAGGTGAATATTTCCAGAATGACAAAGTGATAGCTTCTAAACGCGCTTTATTTACAAATCAATTTTGTGATTTGTCCACAACATGAAACACACACGTCTTCCCATTCTCAATTTCTTCTATGATTTTGCCCGAGCTTGAAAAATAACAGAAAACTACGCAAACACCGAAACAATATTGAAAAATGACAGATCGATACCAGGCGTAATTAAGATACAATAAACATATGAGTCACGTAGTTTGAACTTACTGTCAAGATTCACCAGTACACGAGCAGGTGGCAGAGTTCTTGCTGATCTAGATTCATTCGGTAATGGTGGAGGTGGTCTACTGCTAAGTGTACCCGCGTGGGTTATTGCACCTCTTCCATGACTGGCATTGGCACTACCAGGGGCACTGCGATAGTTGACATAGGCTACTTCAGCTAGATTAAAGAGAGATGCACAAGTATGATAAACTGTTAATTGACGGTAATAAACTACAGCAACAAAAGCATTTTTCCAAGTTTAGTAATTAACAGACTATTTGCTTGCACTTGAGGGCGCTGCAGTCAGACCCTTTCAATACCGGCATCCTTTAGTTATATACAAAACTTTTTTTTTTAAAATCTGACTTCAGAAAAGCTTTAACTGGTAAAAGTGTAACAAAATAAAAAAATATTAATAAATAGTTGTTTATGTATCGATATGCTCACAAAAAGGAGGGTATTTCTTAGATCAAAGAACAAAACATTTTTTTTGGTTTTGGCTCAGCATGCGAAGGACACGTTTTATGAATGAATCACGTGACCACACGCAGAACTAAGTCAGTGTTCATTCACAGAAGGCGACATGCTGGGATCGATTGGGCCTGAGACTGGTGGCTCCACTAAGTGCATGCAAATAGACTATTGTACAATTAATAAAGTTTAACCTAACAGAATGAATTTTCATTTGGTAACATATTAATTTATAATCAACCCAATATAAATTCAGTCCAGTCGAACCATACTTTTGGTTAAAGATAGTTTTCAATCTTATCACAAGAGTATGTCATTATGATAGTCTTTTGTGGTAAAATGATCAGGTGAACTCTTTCTACCTTTCGAAAGGACTGATGAAGGTCTTGTAAGGCTAACAGCTAGCTTTGACCAAATTTATACTGGACTAGTAATAAACAAGAATCAAAACATAAGGGATTAGAATTGCAATAACTGAAAAATTATGTGGCTTACTTCAGCTCCTAAAGCCTGAAAAAGAGTTATTTTCCCTCGAGTTCACCTTTAAAATTAACTAAGAAATCACTGTAATTATTGTTGAGGATGAGGAAGACTCTGACCAATTAAACCTTAAAATACATATTAATTATATTGGTATTTGTTATATGTGGTATTTAAATGCATAATTATATTGGTATTCTTTATATGTTGTATTTAAATGCATAATTATATTGCCTTGGTATTCTTTATACATTGTTAGTATTTAAATGCATAATTATATTGGTATTCTTTATACGTTGTATTTAAATGCATAATTATATTGGTATTCTTTATACGTTGTATTTAAATGCATAATTATATTGGTATTCTTCATACGTTGTATTTAAATGCATAATTATATTGGTATTCTTTATAGGTTGTATTTAAATTTTAGTTCAGTACTGTATGTGAAAAGATAAACAAACTAAAGTATACAACAATTAAATTTATTCCCAAAACCAAGGGAGCATGCAAACTGGCCATTTAAACTTATGAACAAAACAAATGGTGATAACGCAGCTAAGACAGATTGGACTGCTCGGACAAGAATTAGCTTCAGACAACGACAATACAACGACAATACAACGACAATACAACGACAATACAACGACAATACAACGACAATACCTGGTCTGATGGATCCAGTAGTCTTCTCGTTAATAAAACTAATAATGTCAACTTGAATATCACAGTTTTCTAACACTTTTCTTACTTCTTCGTAAGACTGAAAATAAATCACACACAATAGACTATTTTCATGCACTTATGGAGATGTATATGAGTTCATGCCAAGTTCATGACCAGTGGTTCCACCAAGGGCATGCAACTAGTCGATAAGCAAATGAAATTTTTAATAAAATATATACAAATTAAATCTGTATTCTATCCAGTAATTTTGGGTGAAACTAGCAATTTATGTTTAAACATTGTGACAAAAAAACAACTGATATTTTGATAAGTAATATATGATAGTTAGCTTAAAAAAATCTAATGGTGGACAAAAGCAGCTAAATGAGGTGATATGCTGTTTACATTATAAAATATGAAACCTTTAAAAAATGTGAAAATTATAATATTGATGTTTATACTACTATGTATTTTTTAAAATTAATATTCAAAACAGAACTACCTCATCGTCATCAACACAAGATTGAGAGGCAAGGTTAAGATGTTCCCACATTTCCTCTCTCAAAACCCCAATTCTTTCCTCTTCCTGTTGTTGAAATTTCTGTAAAAAAAAAATCAGAACAATTATAATTTGACTGTTCACCACCAGTACACCACAATACATATTATAGATACATGTAGATCGGTACACCACAATACATATTATAGATACATGTAGATCGGTACACCACAATACATATTATAGATACATGTAGATCGGTACACCACAATACATATTATAGATTCATGTAGATCGGTACACCACAATACATATTATAGATACATGTAGTACTGATCTGATTTGAGCAAAAGCCCAATATTTTTAAAAGGCTCATCCCAGGGAAACTACCACACACGAAACAATTACTTTAAAGTTCAGCCAGTGTGTATTGATTTTTAATTCCATATGTATGTCCATCTGTCTGTTCTTTAATTCAATGTCCTGGCTCTTTAATGGATGGCCCAGAGTTTAATATTACTTTTGGAAATGAAAAATATATTTCTTACACATTAGGCTGTTGCAAAATTTGGGTGTTTATAGTCCCATATCAACTCTTTTGTGTGCTGGTCTACGCTTACCTTGCATGCCTCATGGATGCTCATTTGTGTGCTGGTCTACGCTTACCTTGCATGCCTCATGGACGCCCATTTGTGTGCTGGTCTATGCTTACCTTGCATGCCTCATGCTCTACTACTCTATGCTTACCTTGCATGCCTCATGCTCTACTGGTCTACGCTTACCTTGCATGTATCATGCTCTACGCTTACCTTGCATGCTTCATGCTCTACTACTCTATGCTTACCTTGCATGTATCATGCTCTACGCTTACCTTGCATGCATCATGCTCTACTGGTCTACGCTTACTTTGCATGCATCATGCTCTACTGGTCTACGCTTACCTTTCATGCCTCATTCTCTACTACTCTATGCTTACCTTGCATGCCTCATGCTCTACTGGTCTACGCTTACTTTGCATGCATCATGCTCTACTGGTCTATGCTTACCTTGCATGCATCATGCTCTACTGGTCTACGCTTACCTTGCATGCATCATGCTCCACTGGTCTACGCTTACCTTGCATGCCTCATCCATGATCATTTCCCATTGTTTTCTTGCTTCTTCCAGCTGCTTTAAATTGCT